>VMBQ01012599.1:0-18087 GCA_007657795.1 Dreissena rostriformis
TCAAGACTGGTTCGCGCTTGTTGTTATTCGCATGGCCTTTAATCATGGACGCCATCTCTTTTTTGAGATGCATTAATAATCAAGCCAATGCTACTTCCGAGGTGACGCTAGGGACCGGGAAGTTTTTAAATACATAGAGAATAATACAGGATGAGTAGAAAATATATGTTTTTTCAGCATATCTTGCATAAGTATAAAAATTAGGCAATGTAGTGCGATTCAGCGAAGATGTATTCTTCCACAGTGTACAGAAATAAACAATCACAACACTTTTAAAAAACGCTAGGACCTTTATAAGTTGGGACATAGTGGAGTTTCAACGATTTCTTTCAACATAAACAAGTTCCATCATTTACAACAACATCGGCCTATTGCCGATCTCATAGAAAATTTTGAATTCTCCCAATGTTGATGGCGCCAATGCCAAGGAGATGGCGCTAAGAACATGAGATGGCGCCAATTCGCATTGTATGCTATTATTAAGTGACATAATGTATGTAAAGATTTCTACGTATTATGTTTCCAGGACTTATATTTGTGAGTTGACAATATAAATTCTCAAATCTATCATTTGAATTGCGAACGTTTTAACATACATTTCACCAGAACAAGTTGTTTTCTAATAATGGCGTAATGGATTAAAACGCTTGTCTTTGTAAAAAAAGAAAATTAAACGTTGAACAACATGAGTCGTTTTAGTGAACGGGCATTTATATCTGTTCGTGATCTATTCGTGATCTGATTCCGTTATATAACCTTAATTAGCCCTCTGTTAATAATTATGATTTATGCCAATAATGACAGTGCAATATATAGAGAATATTATGTGAGTGTTGGATAAAGATCAAGTTTATCATGCGAGGCTAAGAACCATGGTAGCGCGAGGCTTGCCAAGGTTAACGAAAAAAGACCGACTTATCTTAATTTTTTGGATATTTAAGTGGAAACAAACAACATAATTTATCCTCATTAAGATTCGTTGACTCGTGTTTATTAGTGAATAGGGCATTTGAATTAGAGCACAAAATTCATCGTTTCAAGCAGAAGTAACATATTTTATCGTAAATTATCTAACTGCATAAACAATATTGTTGTACATGAAGTAATTTGAGATAGTTGGGTATTCAGCTATCGGATGTATCGCGTATTATATATTTTGGGAATAAAGCGTAAAATCTGTTTCATTTAGGTAACTGATTTCTGAACTGAGCTAGTTCCTTATCTAATACAATATGTGCATCTTATAGAACGTGTGTATGTTCTGTATAGATTTTTGATTTACGTATTTACGTAGAAAAAAAATGGACAATTATGTATCAAATTTAAGTCATGTGATTGTATTGTTGTGATTCGACTGTTAAATCATACATCGTTTATTGGCGCCACCTACTGTTCTTAGCGCAACCCGTTTGGCATTGGCTCCAACATGCCACAACTTATTAAGGTTCTCGCGTTTCAAAATGGGTTGTGGTTGTTTTTTTCTCCACATTTAGGGATTAATGTATCTTCGCTGAATCGCACTACATTGACCGATTGTTAAAAGAATGCGTAATATATTGGAAGAAAACATATGAAACCTACTCCCCCTGTAGAATTATTTGCGTATTTCAACAACTTCCAGTCCTTAGCGCCACCTCGGAAGTAGCATTTGCTCGCTTAGTAATACATCAAAAAAACGGTGGGACCCTCGGCATGTCAATCTACAGTTAACATTGCAGGAGTATTGTAAAATAAAACGTTTCGTTGTGTTTTTGTCATTTCAACGCAAAAGAGATCAAACAATGTTCGAAACGATATCACAAAACACACAGTACTGGTTCTTTCCATGAAACCAACTATGTAACGTCAATAGAATCGATGTTAAATTAAATAGTTAAATAAAGAACTAGAGACTAAGTTCTCTATAGGCAATAATAAGTATCTGCCGATAATGCGGCTATTTTGTCAAAAATATCAAATTGAGATGAAACTCAAATAAGTGCCAGAAATGAAAGGAGTACAATACGTACACTCTTGCATGCTGTATATTTATAAACAATGGTCTTTGAACCGTTAACTAATATGTGTGTAAATAACATAGTAATATTTTGCAAAGGGCAATTTGGTGAATTGTAAAGGGAAATAAGACGATTTGATTTGCATGTAAATGTTAAGACATTCTTGTCGTCTGATATAAACTTACATACACGTGTAAAACACATATTGAACATGATTGACAAAATCGTATTTTATTTTAATTATTTTATTCCAAAATATATATCCAATCATTGTAGGTTTAAAATATACTGTGATATAATGTTTTGTGAACGAATGTCATTTGTGTGTTTGCTACTTTGCTAGTAACCTTTTTATAATACATTTAATTGTCTCCTTAATTTGATTGATCTTGAAATGTACTGTTATTTACTTGCCAAACAACATCACAGCGCATTTTATTGGCCTTCGTTATTCATTGTTGTTTACATCAGTATAATATGTAAATCGTGTATGGTGTTTTAATGAAGGGCAATTTTGATTAATTTACAATACTGCCAATACCAACTCGTGTTCTCTGTTTTTGTTAATGAAGTTTTATTTTGAAAATTGCATCATTCGGCTCTTATTTGTTTTTTCTTTTGCCGTTGTTTTGTTCGTTGCTTTTTTATGGGTTGCAGTGGTACGAAATGGAAAGTACAATATGTAAAATATTTTAGGTACCGGTTCCGCCCAATCTATTAAATTTAAATGTTTGACATTTACGTGTTTACATAACAAATACATTATCTTCGTAAGATACAATGTATACGTCAATCAGTGAGATTACACACACAAAAATTAAACAAAGAAAGAAAAAGTTCTGTTATTGTGACATGTTTCTATTTGTTCTCTCATATATCTTTAGAAAACAGATAAGACAGCGGTTTATTAAACAAGCCAAATGCACTTAAATAAACCATTACATGCATGTTAGCTGGTTATTTGCTGATACATTAATCAATCAATGGCATTTGATTTTGACTGCACTGATTTGTATTTCCAGTTTTATTTAAGATGTACCCATCTATTGTACGTGATTTGTTTTTAAATGTGATACCTGACGACGTTTATGCGTGTCATGATGACTTCTTTCATATATCAACACATTTTGAACAAATACATACCCAATGGAATTCTTCCTCAATATTCGTGGAATTACAACAAAGCCAATATCCTTCTTGTCTAGAAATATTGAGTCCATTATATCTACAGTCTGTATACGAAGGGGGCTAGTCAACCCTCAAACTTGGCCTAGAATTAATTGCAAAACATAGACGTGTAAATACGCATTCACCTTACAGAAT
Organism: Dreissena rostriformis; assembly: GCA_007657795.1. Lineage (NCBI taxonomy): Eukaryota > Metazoa > Mollusca > Bivalvia > Myida > Dreissenidae > Dreissena > Dreissena rostriformis. Next base: position 3,321 of record VMBQ01012599.1, read on the forward strand.
GACAATTCGTACATTTATAAAAGATATTTTAGGCACGATTATGTCATTTTGTTTGTAAACTAAAATATTGTACAAAACTTACATTAAAGTCACCATTGTCTGCGTGTTTTAAAGGGTAGCGTCTTATAAACGAACGAGAACGACCACATTGGACAACTTCAAAGCGCAATTGTTTGCTAATTGTATTTATTCTGTATTATTAGATCCGCAGAATTTCATATACCAGGGGCGGCAATTACTAAGCAATGCTTGTATTATAGGTTTGTAACAGTAACGCGCCTTGTCATATGTTTGCACGCTGATTTTTTTTTTAATTTCGAATTTATTTTGTTAATGTTGTTTTCAAAAAGGTTTTTATTCGTACAGGCCCCGATTTCGCAAAAAAATATAATATTTTAAAGAATATCTGACTTAAGTTTATTTTATTAAAAATAGTTAACAGAAGCTACTAAGTAATAATTAAAATTAAACTTCAAGTACTCATGTTGTTAGATTGGTATTTGCATGGTCTCATTCGCACCTTTATGTTGAATACAAATCATTTTCAAAATTAAATTCAACATATGCATTTGGTTTTGTTTCAACACTCTTCACATCGCTACTATGTTTAAGAATGAACACCGTACCATAAGCTCATACAGTTATTATTTTGGTTCAAAGATCTTTGCTCCGTTCAAAAATATTTTTAAATCTTTACACATTGTACGAGATGAAAAATATGCGATGTCAAAGGTAAAATAGCATAAGATAGCCTTGTGACAGCATTTTAAATATGTGCAGTCTGAGAAATGTTACGTTATTGTGTAGATTTAGACAATCTAGGGCGTGGGAGGGCGGCGGGCGCACATCGCTTCCACACACCTTGTCTAGAAATAGCATCAAATCAAAGAGACCATTATATCGTGAAAGTGATTGGCCGACTACTATGAATAAATGTCTGATATCAGCCTTAACGGGAAAACAAAATATATTGTTCAATTTTCGTTCATTTATGAAATCGTTAATATAAAACGTAATAACAAACACGTTAATATATTGAACTCAATATTATGTCAAGTTTACATTTTACCGAAATTAAGTTAAACACTTCGAATTTAAATCTATCTTAAAGTTGATCTACCTATGTGTATTGATACGTTTGATTTAGAACTGCACCTTGTGATTCTAAAGCGGCGACCTCTGTTTATATAAATGTTCGAGAATATGTTTCTTGAAATATACTGTGTGAATTAATTTTTTTCTCAGATATATTTAATTAAGCATATATTAATTTGTTCTGATGTTAAATGTAAAATATGTGAGAAATACATGAAAACAGTTTTAGAAAAAAATATCAATTTAATGCTTAATCTTTTTAATCTACTGGCGTATATGTGAAAAGTGTTTATTATTTCTATGTACTTTTTATGTAAAATTATTCATGTCGACCCAGGTGCTTACACCACTGTCTTACATAATTATCAAACCATAGTATTCAAAAACATTCCCACCAGTTTACCGATAGATCTGTAACAAGTTAACAATTGATATTGTCTATTTTAATATGTGTTAAGCGACAGCTATAATATTAACTCCTGGCGAAACAGAGTGGCCCGGTTTCTGCAATGACACTCTAAATTATAAAATCATGGGAAAAAAGCATGTCCATCATTATTTCGGCTGTTCATCATATACACTGTATCGACAAGATAACGCCAGTGAATGGAAACAGGTAAACAAAGAAAATGTTTCAATGCACAAATTTTTAGATAGTGTAAAACAAAGAAGGGTAAGTTATTAATAATGTCTTTATCTAAAGACCAAATTTATGCGTAAGAAACACATATGTAGCATACTGCTCTTAAGGTTCAGAACATATATAAGCTATAAATAACAATAAAAGTTAGTATTAAAACTAAGAATCAATAAATGCTTAAACAGGGCTTTTAACATTTATTAAATTATATTCTTATGATATAGATTTTTTTTATGCTATCATTTCAGATCTGGAAAGACAGGATCCGGAGATCCGGCTCTTCTGCCACGAATTCAGATTTTAAGATATCTCAACACACAAGAGTATGTTCAAATCATTTCCAATGTGATGACTTTGTGAACCCAGAATCCTCTAAGAAACGCCTGAAATCGGAGGCAGTTCCCTCTAAAATCCAGTGGACACAGGTTGTGAAACGCAGGTCTCCAAGAAAAAAGAAAAAAAGTGGACAGTGATGAGACAGACACGGCCTCGAAAGGGGAGGAGAGAGTACACGTCGACATACAGACGGACATTCCCATACCGTGTGCACACATATTTTCGCTTCAGTACATAATAAATTCCAGTCCTAAATTGAATCTGTGAGGTTTTTTCACCGGACTTGCAAGTCTTTCAATCTTTATAAATGTGCTAGAACTGATTGTGCCTAAAAATACCACGGCTTGATATCCTACTGGGATCGTCGAAGAAGCAAGGCGTACACATGTGGGGCAGAGTATTTTTAGAGTGATCAGGATAGCAGTGATAATAGTAATGATAATAATAGAAATAGAAGATGATGACAATGCAAATGCTTACCCGATTAAAAGGACGTATAAGTTAAGTGTAGAGGATGAATTTCTAATAACTATGATGAAGTTACGGCTTTGCTTATTTAATAAAGGTTTGGCCACTCGCCTTCAAATTTCACTTTCAATGGTAACAATAATATTTAAAACATGGATTGGTTTAATGTACATACAATTCGGCTCGATTAATGGTTTTCCATATCGGGATGTAATTTCAAGACACATGACCGTTGAATTCAAGAAACAGTACCCAAATGCCTACGAAAGTCGCAGACATATTCAGATTATAAATCAACAAACACTGTTAAGGGCCTGGTTTGAGTAGACTGTAGAGGTGGCACAATGTTTGCATCGCATTTATACACTGGAGGTATATCAGACAAAGACGTTTGTCAAAGAAGTGGACTTTTCGATTTATTAACTTTCTATGAAAAAGTTGTACCCTTTATCAAATGCCCTATTGTTCCCATTTTATTTTATATAATCTGAAATTTGTATTATCGAAAACTGTGGAATTCCATTCAGTTTTTTTGTCCAATTCAAAGATTGTGTACTTGTGGCCATTTTTAACTCCTGATTGTATGTGTAAAAACTATATTCCATAAACAGGTTCTTGACCTGCCGATGGTACAAATAAATTCTTCATGCATGTGTGATTATGTGGTGTTAAGTGATTATTTATTACCGTTCCTGATAAGCATGGCCAATTGTTGATAATACCTCTTTACCCCATTCAACGGTTGTAAACCACTAGTTATGTAGTGTATTGGAGAGATACTTCTCTCGTGTTTACCTGTTTCGCTGGCGGGGAAACATTGTCGATACAGAGTATAGAACGAAGAGATTTACGGCTCTTTAGACTTATTTTTAATTTGTGTTCGTAGAAAACACATGAATTATGATATTAATTTCAGGTTTTTTCATTAACACTAATGCTATCAATAAAATAACATGGCTACATACTAAATGTCTATAAAAATGGACCCCATGTCTTGCCCATTTGCTAGGCATCTGCACCCAGGTCGCTGCGCCATGTGTTTTCAGACCGGCCTTTCTTCCACTTCCCTTTGGGTTTCCAGGTAAGAAATTGCAATGCTGTTTAATATGCATGCTTGCAAAAGGTGTGGTCTATCCAACGCCAACGTCTCTGCATCTTTTCCTCCATGGTTGTCCAGGATGCTGCCGTGATAGGGGAAGCTGTCTACCTCCTCGAGGGCTTCCCGTTGGACTGTGATTTGTGTGTATTTGAATTGGATTTATTGGTCTTGAACACCATGCTCTGTTGATGGTGAGGTCAAGTCTAGCTGAGTTGTCCGCGACCATGTTAGTCTTGTCATGCATCTGTTGTTTGGTGTGGGAGAGAAGATCCATATCGTCGACAAAGTCGAGGTCGTCCAGAGTGTCTACTGGATTCCATTTATCATCTGGTCCGTCGAGGTCTAAATGACCAAGGCTATCGCCAGCAGGATTATGAAAAGTGAGAGTAAGCAACCTTGTATCACGCCGGTTTTCACTTCGAAGGCGTCGGTGATCTGTCTGCCATGAATGAATTTTCCGTTCATTCCTTCATAGGACCTCATGACGACGTTGGTGATCTTTTCTGGCCTTAACTTTGTCTCTGTAGTCTCCAGATGGACTTCTGGCCAACGCTGGCAAACGCCTTCTAATAGTCGATGACGTTGACGCACAGGGGCGAATTCCACTCCAAGGATTGTTCCAAAATGAAGCGTTCGGTAGCGATCTGATCCGTGCACGATATCTCCTTTCGGAAGCCGGTTTATTTGGCACGGAGATGCGGGTGTACTGCGTCGTTCATTCGGTTCAGCAGGATGCAATTAAGCACCTTTCCTGTGATTGACAACAGAGTGAGTCCTCGGTAGTTAGAGCAGGAACTTTAAGTCGTCTTTTTTGGGAGCTTGATGAGGTATCCCACTTTCCACACTGTGGTGTTTCGGTAATTGCTTGGTGAGGTATCCCACTTTCCACTCTGTGGTATTTCTTCAATTGCTTGATGGCGCTGCGGATCTCGTCCTTCGTGGGAGCGCAGCACTTCATCGGCAGATCGCTTGTAGCTGACGGTATATCCGGTGACCTTAAACTCTTCTTGCTTCCCGGTGTCTTTCAGCATAGCGGTGTTGTAAGGCTGGCGTTGGCTGAACCCCCTGTCAAACTCTTATTCAGCTTCATTTCTCAATCGGGCGACAAGGAGATGATAATTCAAGGCAACTTCTGCTCCTTGCTTGGAACGTTCATCCTACAGGGAGAGCGAAGAAACTTCCTCACCATGCACAGGAGGTCGATCTGGTTCTCCGTCGAGAGCTCTGGTGACATCCAGGTTGCCTTGTGTATCCTTCTGTGGTGGAAACACTTCCTCCGAATGCAAGGCACACAGTTGGGCAAATCGCTCACCGTTGTCGTTCATCTAGCCTAGTCCTTGCTTTTCCAAGATCTCTTCATATATTCAATTGTCACCGGCGATCCTTGCGTTGAAGTCACCCATTAGAATTATGCTGTTTCTCTTTGATCTGTCGTGTTTGATGGTTGACAGTCTGTTATAAAAGTTGTCATTCTCATCGTCGTCACTATCGTTCGTCGGGGCGTAGCACTGGATTATATCCACGTCTGTTTCTTCGTATGGAAAGAGGCTGTCATGATCCGTGGTTCGTGCGCCTCCCACCCTATGAGCGCTCTCTGTGCCTACTTGGAAAGCATGAGGCTACCTCCCGGATATGTGCTGCATTCTCCTGCTTATGCCGCGAGAACAACAGTAACTCACCGGAAGTAACGCGCTTTTGCTTAGAACCAGTACATCATGATTCACTGATTCGTTGGATGCTGAGGTTGAACTTCCTCATCTCTGCGGCAACGTGTTCTGTCTTCTCTGTCATGGTTGGTTGTTGATGCGACTTATAAATCTAACTAAAACAAACAAACAAAAACGAGCAAAATTATAATATATGTGGTAGTTACAAAGATACATACTTGTTGCATTAACATGTTTATTAACAAAAAAGTACATTGCAACGACGCGCAATTTTTCACCTGTCTTCTCTGCGTAGAAATGGGTCCAAATCATGATTAAAGACCACGAACACACATGTAATGTAAAGGTTTATTTCAATATATGTAGAAGACATATAGCAATTGAGTTGTTGCACGAAAACGCTAACCTAACTAGTTTAAGTACGTTAGGGGCATAATTGTGTCAAACTAACGGGGTTAAACTAATAAAGAAGAAAAATAAAATATATGTTACGAATACCTGTTTCTGAAAACAGTCATCATATACCATGATACATGATCAAAATAAAATAACCATAAGCACATAAATACAAAAAATAAACATAAACGTTGATATGTCACTTTGCAGAAAGCAAAAAACACTTCTTAGTAGAAAACTTACACTAGAAATATGTTTGGTGTTGTGTTTTAAAGAGTTGCAGTGATACAAATTCAGTGCAATTTACACGTTAATTAATCAAGCGCAGCCACTTAAATTTTGAAAAACTTAACACCCGTTTATAAGTAACCGTTCGCAAGTCCTTAACAAATATGACAAATCGTTTTTGTATTAGCATTAATAGTATCATATACTTAGTTGGAGTTACATACATCGGGTCTGTTATAGCTCTTAATCGAGATATTATCCTAATTTCTGACAATTTTCCGAAAAAGGCAATTAGTTTATTGAAAAGTCACTAAAGTAAGATATATTTGACGTTCCCCTCCTTTCAGTGTACCTATTTTGACAACAGTATACTTATCACACTGTTTTAACGATTCGGAATTCTGGCTTTTCTATTAATGTTCGTGTATTTATATGTATCATGTAACCAAATCGTTTTCAACTTATACGCACAACAACTGTACAACAAACGTATACATTCAGCCATCATTTAAAAAACCACAACCGCAATAAGTGTTATGCAAAAAAAAATTCGGTACAATCAATTATGCGGACCCCACTATTACGACAATCATCTTCATAATCATCATACAAATGCAAAACAACCATATTCAGCGAAATTTCTTTCATAGTTTTTTTATTATTATTATTGCATTCCCAAAAATCTGTTCATGGGTTTATTTTAATAGCATATCTCTTTTTTTACTTTCGTGGACTGGTGTAAATACATGCTATTCGACGAAGCGTCAAAACGTATTGACGTGTATGATATCGGTACAGCGTCGCTAATAAACCACAAATGCACTTAAAAACCGCACGACTGCACAAATAAACATTAAATGTTCGTGATATTTAATTTAACCGGATACACATACGGATGTAGTCGATGAAAACAAATTGAGGAAATGTTTAACCAATTAAGCTTTTTTATCATGCGTAGCAGTTGGAGACAAGTCACACCAATAGACAGCACTTGCATTTCTTTAATTGATATCCACGTCACGAAACGATGTTTTGACTTCATCATTTCATTCATTTTGTTTTAATAATAGTGAAAGCCGGACAAAAACCCACTCTCACAAACATTTATCTTATTGAAAATAAAATGAAATAAATAACGTTAAAAACAGTATTTTGTATCCACGTGTTTGCGAAGTTTGAATTATGATTTGGTTGCAGACATTTCCACCGTCTTAAACGATATTCTAGTAATATCGCGACGGTTAGTTAACCTTCTGCTCGTTTCGTCTTTAGGGCATAAACTGATGTCAGTAACTGACAAATGCATTTGTTAAATCAGTCTAGTATTTAGTGTTCTCATCGAACTAGATTAATCAATAAAATTAACCTCCTAAGGTACCTTGCCACTGCTAATACACTAAGATTATTCGTATATTATATGTATATAGGTATGTTCTATTTTATGCTTTTTTTCACGTTGTAGGCAGAGCAAAATTAAAATCCTGATTACATGTTAACATTTGTTTAATCGACATTAAACATTGACTGCTTTAATCCTTTGTGCCTGATACATAACGGCGTTTTACAATATTAATCAAGCGTGTTATGCCTTCAAATAGAAATAAAGTCGTATATGACAAGAAAAAAAGAAGAGAGGAATTTTGATTGGTTATTGTATTTCCTTCACGACAACATAACAACAGAAGCGATACAATTTCAAGACCGTAGCTTTATTTAACGCGACAATTAATTGTTTATAAGTTTGTTAACTGTATATTCGACTTAAACATTTCCGCATATAAACGTACAGCTTTTACAGTCAACTTATCATTCCGTTGTTTTAGTCTTGCTATGTAGGACAGCTTTTTAGAACTGTATTTATGACTTTTTTAATGAGATGTTTATAGCAAATCTGGATTCCAAACTATATGACGCTAAGTTCTGAAATCTAGTTAGCAAGAAGTTTCTCTGTTGAATATTAAACTATGGTGTAAAGAAATTTCAATTAAAGGGAGATTATATTTTCCTTTATCGGTTTTCAATTGCAATTGCCATGCTATGAGGTTAATTTTCATTTACACTTGTATTATTATTTTATGCTTAGAATGTCTTTATACCAGTTAAAACCCTCAATGCTTTGAATTGACCATTCCATGTGATTGCCCCAACTTCAATCATTTTTATTTCATGTTTTAAGTCCTTTGATCCCTCGCCTTAAATAAAAACAACAACAAACTATGAAGTGTTTATTGGAGTATCAAACATTTCATAAAGCAAAAACATATTATACTGGTATATATATATTTCGGTATGATAATCGCTAAAAGATATCCCACACACCCTTTAGGCATTATCAATCATGCTATGCCCCTGGAACATTTCAGAAAGGGGCGTATTACAATTAATGTTTTTGTACATATGACCAAGTAATGTTGGGCAACGTCAGACCTCAAATTGCTGTCATTTAGAAAACATTAATACTTTATCTCCACTTTTGAAATGGATGTGTTGCAAGTAAGTTCATTTTTAAATTACAGTAAGCAAAGCAATATGTTACGACAAAAATATTATGCATGCACATTTAAACAAAAATTAAATAAAAATGTTACATGTTGAAACAAATTCCTTATGATAATCACTGTTTAAAAAATGGAAGCTTGCATGATATAAAAAAAATATATATAATAATAATATCTAATAATATAATTTATTAGCGCTATTCACCAAAGCAAATATAATTAAATATATACAGGATATGTGTTCACGTTCGGAATGAATCGTGAATTATTTTTTCAGTGAAGTGAAATTAAAATTGTCTCCGTTTACCGAAACAAAACATAACGGTTTTATTCCGAGAGCAAACAAGTTTCCGTTTTATTTAATGCTTGTCATTATTTGAGTTAGTTTTAAGACGTGTTATAGCCGTTCTATTTTCTCTTTGATACGTAGTAATTGGGTTAAGAAATAAACATTGCAGCGCAGAGTTGGATTCGAATAAATGTGCCGTGGTTTATTTTTCAAACTTAATTTGTAGGGGCTGCTACTGTCCATTAAATGACTAGGGCTGTCAGATGTTTGAGCAAACTTGTGTCGAGCAGACACAGTACATAAATTAACCTTATCAGATTGGTTTAAGCTTAGACAACGTGTACAATAGCACAGGGACATGGTCACAGCAGTGGCACAAGGGAGACGAAGACAATACAACATGTCTCGTTTTGGGGGAAAATCATTTGAAAATAATTAAATGTGACGTTTTCCTATTATCTCTTATTTATAATTAATATATGTCAGCATTATCAGTACTATTAACATTTACTGCTATTTAGCTTTACTTCGTTTTGATGATTTTCTATAATTAATATTACAAGACATTCATATTTTAATAAAATTCCTGTGTAACGCCAGTGAGAAATATGATCATGAATCATTAATTGAGAAATGATATATTATATCTTCGATCATGTTCAAAAGTTCATCACCTGTCATTAAACTAAAGGCTGCAACGACTGTTGGTAAAATGATTCGCAATAGAAACATTTTCTTAAATAGAAAGATAATATATGGTTCTCTACCTTTTAATGTCTTCGTACTAAAATGTCTTCGCAATTGAGGATTTTCCATTTACCAGAAAAGGCGCATACAAGTAAATGATGAAGTAAAATGTATACTCTAAATATAATGTTCAGCAATACATCCATTCAGGCGTACAATGTGAATGCATTTATTTGACTACAACAATTGCTTTTTATGTGTATTTCTTTGACCTTGCAGTCAAGGATAACCCATGAAAGTGCAAGCACTTATTTCCAATGGGGTCCTTTGTTTTGTGCTGAAGAGACAGCAATGAGGAGAGACAGTATTTAGATACAAGGAATCCGGGTGCGATACCCTAGCTCTTTGCGAATAGATCCCTTGGTTCTTTTACGTGCTCAGTGTATAGCACCGATACACGCGAGAATTACCTGGGTTTCATACCAGTACATCTCTAGTTGGGTGGGAAACACTTGAAGCATTTCTGAAATTTCCAGTGCCCCGGCCAGGGATTGAACCCACGACCTCTGGAATGGTAGACCAGAGTGTTACCACTCGACTACCGCACCACCCTTATAAAGAACACATTTGAATGTTGTGTATAAGCATATTCAGATATAGAGTAGGAGCCATTACCCGGTGTTGCTAAAACGCTACCACTACACCAGTGATCTTCTTGTTATTTTATGTAATGTGATCCGTAAGAAGTTATTTGAATCTATTGTATTAGTATATCATACGTATTACAAATGATTAATTAATTACTTGTGATAAAAGGATATACTATATGTCTACTTAACCTAGAAACAATGACTGCATATTTTGACCGCTTATGTCAATCTATACGAATATCCGGATAGTATTCGGACATCACATAAGAGTATTCTTATACGAATATTGACATCCGTTTTAATCCCTAATTAAAATGATCTGGAATATTCACTATATGATCCTGGATTCTGCAGTCTTTCCAACAGAAAGGTATTTAAATGATACTTGTCTTTACGATATGTTATCGTGTTTTATAAAATTGAAATGATGTTGCTCTGGTGTGGCAAATATTTATTAAACTAGTGTTCTTTATGGTTAAGTCTAGGGTTATATAAGTTCAGCATCATTTCAAAATCTCTGATACATTGTTGCATTGACCTTCCCAATGCGGTGAACTCATCCGTATTCTTATATGTTTATAAGGAGTATGTATAGTCTTGGATTGTATCGGCAATTAATAATTATTTTTTCGTAAAAAGACTGTCGGATAGTATTACGAGTTTTTCTCCTGATAATATTTCTGGAGTTTGATTATTCCTAATAACAAATGTCATACAAACACAAGTTCACAAATAAAGGAATAATAAATACAACTTGTATTTGCACATGAACAATTAAGGATCAGAATTGATATTGATGACGACGTACAACTCTATGTCATATCGAATTGTTGCTTGGACAAAATACATTGTCCATCGGAGTATCGTATTCGTTTTGGATCTTTTTCAATTGTTACAAATACACATACGCATATTACATACTACACACATTATTGTAAAAACTATCGCGATATTTATTATCAAAATGTCTATCCGTCTAGATTTACTTCATTAATAATACGCTTAACAACACCGTCATAGAAAGCTTGTCCTGTACACTAAATGTGTTGGCATCTTAATGAGTTTGCTTGCAAAAGATATAACATTGTTGAAAATTTGCCCACACTAGTTCGTGTCTTGTGGACCAGTTTATTGCATTATATTGCATTGAAAAACTTAATTTGGTAAGTTACAAATGTATCATGCAATTAAGTGCTTCTGTCGAATTTAAGTCGGTGTCGCAGGGACAGGTTACATGTCCTTGTGGGCCTATGTTTTATTCACGGTCTTCATTAATCAAATTATGTTGTGGTTCCGATGATGCATATGCAATAAAAACAATCGTAAAGAGCGCGACATGTCAAACATTTTTAAATCGAATTTCACTTAAGTTAAATAATGTTATGTTATCATTCGTTGATCTTATTTACCATCTAATTTGAACAATCACAATTATCTTACATATGGACAGTTGTTATCATTGCGAGAAAGTATCATGTAGCTCTGCTAGTTCATGCAAGATGTTATATTTAAGACAAAGGCATTCCAATAGAACAATTATAATAAAACAGTTATTAACTTACTCCCAAAGTTTATTTATCAACATAACATAGAAAGGTATTGTATTTATTTGCAATTATAACAAGAAGTAGTTTGATTCAGACCGGATCAAGTTTTATCATCATATCTGCAGTTTTTAGATCCACATTGTAACATAGCAATTATTCGAAAAAGAAACACGTGAAGAGAAAACTTGATTAAAAAAATGATTAAAAAATCGTTATCAATAGTCAATGGTATATTTACAGAAAATCACGGTGCTCTTGTGTGTATTGGCGATTACACATGCTTCGCCGCTCGAATATTTCTTGGCACCAGAGCTCGCAGACTGTGTCAACAGTCTTTCACCGTTCGCAAACACCACTGTTACAAAGGCTTCAGTATCCGTTCTAGACATCAAGCAAAGGGAAAATGCTGGGCAACTGACTGGCGCAGAGATAGCGATCGACTACCCTGTTACCGAAGTGCCAATACTGGAGACGCCAGAGGATGTACAACTGTATTGTATCAAGCAATTCATGTGGAAAGAGGACATGGTGCGCTGGGAGGACTACAACATCACAAAGACGGACAAAAACCTCGTTAACGGACTTCTTGAATCCGTACGCTTACATGATTCTGACAGCCTTAAGAGCTTAAAGTGTATTCAATCATTTTATTCACAAACAGCTTGATTGATACCCATCTTAGTATTGAAGCTTTAAGTTAAATTATATTAATGATGATTTGTATCAATATACTACTGAGACTCTACGTAGGTATTCAATAGCATTGGCAGATAAATAATGCGAGATTAAATACCTCACTTCACGTGTATAATTCTGATAACTATTACACGGAATTTGCTTTTTTATAATTGATCATTATCATCGATAAGCGAAGTTCTTACAATTATTATTATTGTAAGATAATTTTTAAGTCGGTAGTATTATCTACAATGCATGTGGTACTCTAGTAATTACAACATATCTCCGCCGTCTGTCCATCCGTCCATCCTGGCCACTTTCTTCTCCTACACTATGAGCACTAAAACCTTTAAACTTACACACAAGGTAGCTATGAGCATATGTGCGACAGTGCACTATTTGAAATTTTAATCTGACCCCTGGGTCAAAAGTTATAGGGGTTGGAGTGGGGCCGGGTCAGAGATTTTCACTCATTTTACTTACAACATGCTTGCCGTCCGTCCTGGTCACTATCTCCTCCTACACTATTAGCACTAAAATATTGAAACTTACAAACATGTTAGCAATGAGCATATGTGCGACAGTGCACTATTTAGAATTTTGATCTGACCCCTGGGTCAAAAGTTATGGGGGTTGGGGTGGGGCCGGGTCAGAGATTTTCAGTCATTTGTTAGGGTTATTTTACATTAACTTCTTCATTTCTACACCGATTTACTTCAAATTGATACTGAACATCTCTTATGACAATACGGTCAATCTCAACTATGCATGGCCCCATTACCAACCCTGGGGCGCCCCGCCCACATAGACCACACCCACCCAAAATTGCCTTTTACTATAATTTCTTCATTTCTACACGGATTCACTTCAAATTGATACTGAACTTCTCTTATGACAATACGGTCAATCTCAACTATGCATGGCCCCATTACCAACCCTGGGGCGCCCCGCCCACATAGACCACACCCACCCAAAATTGCCTTTTACTATAATTTCTTCATTTCTACACCGATTCACTTCAAATTGATACTGAACTTCTCTTATGACAATACGGTCAATCTCAACTATGCATGGCCCCATTACCAACCCTGGGGCGCCCCGCCCACATAGACCACACCCACCCAAAATTGCCTTTTACTATAATTTCTTCATTTCTACACCGATTCACTTCAAATTGATACTGAACTTCTCTTATGACAATACGGTCAATCTCAACTATGCATGGCCCCATTACCAACCCTGGGGCGCCCCGCCCACATAGACCACGCCCACCCAAAATTTTGTTTTAACATAACTTCTTCATTTATTCACCAATTGACTTCAAATTAATACTGAACATCTCTTATGACAACACGGTCTATCTCGACCATCCATGTCCACATTAGCCACCCCAGGGCCCCGCTCACATAGGCCAAACCCACCCAAAATTGCCTTTTACTATAACTTCTTCATTTCTACACCGATTCACTTCTAATTGATACTGAACTTCTCTTATGACAATACGGTCAATCTCAACTATGCATGGCCCCATAACCAACCATGGGGCGCCCCGCCCACATAGACCACGCCCACCGAAAAATTGTTTTTAACATAACTGCTTCATAACATGCGGCGTGGGGATACGCGTCGGCCGCGGCCGCGCCATTTCTAGTTAATGATATGTGATTTCTGCAAATACATTAACATAAAAAATAAAACTCATTATTGTAAGATAATAAGGCATACGTTAAGTTTTTTATAATTGATAGCACATGTTAAGTGTAATCAGTACGGTGGAATATCGTTAATATAGTTCCATATGCATGAATCCACGTCTCTTTTCAGTCTTAAAAATACATTAATATTAATTCTTAATTTGCCAAAATATTTTCAATTAGATGATGCAACCGACAGATGTGAAGCACTCAAGGAGCAAGCGTCAGTCCACTACTCCACCGACAGGTCGTCGAACTCGACGGGAATATAGACGGCTATCCGACGTAGAAAGAACTGCATTTCATACAGTATTGCAAAGGATGAAAATGGTATGGCTATAAATGCTCAATTGGTCATTGGCGGCTCAGGTACTACTAAACAGTACCCCGGGTACTCATAATATACTACAAAGGTACGAGGTTAGGAAAATTTACGAAAACGTACCGCGAAAGTTCTTAACAGGAGCTGTAATTCTGTTATCCTGCTAAAAAATTTCGTAAAAAGTAAAGTCGAGATGTATAGCGAATATTAATACGAAATAAACGCTAATCACTTTCTGGCTGATATGGCTGGTAAGTGAGTAACATAAAAAAAAACAGTAATAAAGAGTATAAAACGGTGAAAAATACCTGCCTCGGCAGGCACGTTGTCATCTTGACTATAACGTGATTACCCCCTCGGGTTATATACAAGACTTGCAAGTTCAATCAATAACGTTAAGTCGAATTAATAATGTTCATTTTTGAATACACTAGTAATTATTAATAATATATGTTGATGGTAGCATTTACTTA
>VMBQ01012600.1:0-17761 GCA_007657795.1 Dreissena rostriformis
TTTATTGCAAAACGGGTTTATTGCAAAACGGGTTGTAACAATGCTATAATGAATTGGTAATATCTCTACGAATTTTTAGGAGCTGAGTATTATCGTGTTGCACTGTTTTCTGTTTATTATGCAAGTCGGGGAGTAAACACCGATCAGGACCAGCGAACGGCGTTCTTGTATTTACAGCAATACATATTCATATAAAACTTATTGAAGCCAAGTATGCAGACATATGATGCTATGTATGTCAGCTGCCTATAATTAAAAGATGTCAATTAAGGATACAATAATTCATTTTAGTGTCAATAGGAAAATATATACGCATAAGAATCTGTCATTATGTAGTTACTGACCAGAACTCACAGCCGCAGACCACGCAGCACAGTAGATAATACAAAACAAAATTAACGCCAGAAACTGTTTTAAAAATACACTAAAACAAAGAAATAGAACATTAAAAAGGTAATTAAAAGTCAATTAAATCGAATTTTAATTAATTTCTTGCTAAAAATTTGAACAAAAATTGCTTATTTTTATTTTCACGTGTGTGTTAGTGATTTCTGTTCTAAAAGTAAGGTTATGCGCGCCGTGATTCTCTTGATCTTCAAACAATTGGTTCATGCATTCTGCAAATCTATTCAATGACATTTACAAATTATGAAAATGCATCAATTGGTATAGGGATATGGCGCTAACATAAAATGGAGACCCAAACTATTGACCTTCAAATATGACATTGACCTTGAGCCGTCGTGATTGATTCGTGACTTCTGCAAAAGACTCAATAACCTCATTATGTTATCCAAGTTTTATTTTATTTGAATCCAATACTAGTGTAGAATAAATGGGGTGCACACGAACATGCGGGATAAAACCTGTGACCTTAAAACGTGACCCTGATCTGAAACCGGCGTTACTCATACGTTCTGCAATTTTCCTAAATGTCCTAAATGTTTGATTAACTTTTCATGAAAATCATTTAAAATGCATAAAATGGTACAGGTGATATGAATAAAAACATAAAGGCTTACATTTTGACCTTCCATTTTGACATTCACCTTGTTCCAGTGTGACTGACTCATGCCTTATACACATTGTCTGGCTAACCGTCGTTTTAGGAACAATGTTCATGACAATCCTACGGAATACCGTTAGGGCCACCGTAGTTACACATTAAACCCAGAGGGCGACAATGCGATAGTGCGAAAGTACGATGGCGACAATGCGATAGTACGATGGCGATAATGTGATAGTACGATGGCGACAATGCGATACTACGATGGCGACAATGCGGCAGTACGATGACGACAATGCGACAGTGTGACAATACGATGGCGACAGTGCGATAGTACGATGGCGACAATGCGATAATACGATGACGAAAGTACGACAACGCGATAGTACGATGGCGACAATACGATAGTCATATCGTACTGTCGCCATCGTATCATCGCATTGTCGCCATCGTACTATCGCGTTATCGTTCTGTCGTCATCGTATTATCGCATTGTCGCCATCGAACTATCGCAAAGTCGCCATCGTATTGTCGCACTGTCGCATTGTCGTCATCGTACTGTCGCATTGTCGTCTATCGCCTTTCGTTACACATGCGCACATCGTATTTTTTCCTAGATTGAGCCACTTTTAAAAAATACTTTACATTTCGGCACACCTTACATCAATACCCATTCTATAACTTAATAAGAATTTGATTTCATTATAACTGTAACCTCTTTCAACGTACATCTTAATTAAGTCCTCTTTTTTGTTTCTGCAATAAGAATAGTTTGTGTACCGGAAGGCAAAAGTCGACAATGCGATAGTACGATGGCGACAATTCGACAATGCGATAGTGCGATAATACGATGACGACAGAACAGAACAGAACAGAACGGAACAGACGACAGTGCGACAATACGATGACGACAGTGCGAAAGTACGATGGTGACAATGCGACAATGCAACAGTACGATGACGACAATGCGACAGTGCGACAATACGATGGCGACAGTGCGATAGTACGATGGCGACAGTACGATGACTATCGCATTGTCGCCATCGTACTATCGCGTTGTCGCATTGTCGCCATCGTACTATCGCATTGTCGCCATCGTACTATCGCATTGTCGCACTCTGGATTTTAATGTGTAACCACGATGGCACTAACGGTATTCCGTACAATCCGTCAATGGGTATAGGAGATATAGAGCGGACACGAAAATGATACGGACGGAGTGACAATGTAAACTAACATAATTGACCATCAAGTGTGACCTTGACATAGAGCCGGCGTGATCGACTCATGAATTCTTTAAATTGTCTTAAATACATTAATACATAATAAACATTTTATGATTTTGACCTCCAAGTGTGACTTTGATCTTTGCCAGCGTGACTAATGTATGCCTTCTGCAAATCCTCTTAACAACCTTTACATTTTAGGCATTTTATTTTTTATAAAACTCCGTCAAAGGGTACAGAATATATTTTTGTAGACACGTAAGTGTCACTGACGGAAGAACTGACAGCCGGGCGGACTGACGGAAGAGGACTTTCCTATAATACCCCTCCAGCTTTGAGAAGTGGATACCAAATAAAATACAAAAACGACGCTATATAATATTTACATCATCATCCGGACATGAGTTAACCGTTTTACAGTGTCGAGGCTGCCCCACAAAGTCGCAATTCAGACAGGTCAGCGCTTCAACTGTGCAAAGAGAATGTTAGAGCAATTACAACTGTCTTAAAAACGTGGTTAACAAACAACTTATTAACACAAACACGGCAACACGATTTCATTTTTTTGTTGTTTAATTGTGTGCTGGCAATTAAGAAAGTTTTATAACATTTTAAAATGCGAGAAACGTGTATACCATTTTGCTCGAATATGTAGATTAACCAGATCGCAACCAATGTTGCAGAAACTTTCATTCTGAAAGGTAAACACATTTATATACTATATAGAAAACATTGTTTTAACGCGAAAGAAGTAGGTAAAGACGCGATAAAAACGAATTCAAAAGCATATTTATATTTTATGATTGTGTACACGCATTTGTATTAATATAAAAAAAAAAACATATAGAAAGTTCACAAACAAATCTTGAGTAATTTTTCATCGCAAACTTACGTGCTTATCGAACGAGAATCAAACTGAAGAGTGAGTGCGCTGACGTGAACTTGAGATAAAAATGTGCTACATTCAGTGCAACTGATAACCTATGATCACACCATGTTCTCAAAATGATTAAGGAATTTTAGATCTTGAATGAACTCGGGGGATCAAAGCACTGAAAGCGCTCCAATATACTTATCCCGGAAAAAAATNTTAATAGTAATATAAGTATTATTTAAACATATATCAAACACAATAGTATGGAAAATGATCAAAACAAAGCTTGTTGTTGTTTTCTGTTGAGTTTAAGCGAATATGGATAACAATTTTTTTTTTGCTTTACATAATAAAATAATGGTTCTATTGATCACTTAGTAAAATGGTATTGGGTTGTTCCGTTTTTCTCCCGTTGATCTGATAAGGAATCGGCTGTTATCAAAGTTGCTAATTTATAGCCTAAGCTGCTGTGCTGCGCGCATGTTATGTCTGTATTTCAGAGTTCATTAACAGTGAAGTCCCGATGCGTCTTCGCGAATGCATCTATTGGCTGACATGTTCCTGTGACCTTTAAGGGAACGAAACACGCATTGAACTATGTTCATTATGGAAAATGATATGTAAATGATATTCTTCCGCACCGCGAATTATTTCTCGGCGCGTATACGGGTTGAGTGTGATTTGGTGAATCGTAGTTAACTGAACAACGATTTTCAAAACACCACAGTAACTTAAGTTGTTCTTGCGAACAACTAAAAACGATGGCGTTGAAAGAGAACTTTTTGAGGGCATTTTCACAATGCAACTCACGGTATCATAAACACATCGTAATTGTACACTCTTGTTTTGAGATATGTGTATAAGATGATTATTCAATTGATAAAGACGGATTTCATTTCAATACTGATGCAAACATTCACGCATAATCCACCTGATTTATTATGCTTTCCCGCCGACAATCTTTTGCGATATATGTGATACGATAAATTATAACAGAAGAGAAAGCAACTGTTTTAGACTGATGAGATTTTATTGCTTTAAAAATATTAGCTGTGTATTGCTTGTTTTTGTGTGCTGCTGTTTGTATTTATATGTATGATTGCTTCAACGGCTCAGTAATTTGGTACGTTTTACACCATCAACTTTTTTACTGCAATAAATCGTAGTGTTATAATACATGTACATGATTTGATAGCCGTAAATCATTGTTCGTATAAACGACGTTGCAGTTCATGCCTTACACTTTTTTGCTGGCATGAAACACACACTCTTGCGTTTTGGCAGAAATAAAAGTTTTTTTTCTGTGTCTCATTATATTAAGATTTTCTGAACTCCCACACATTTAGTTTAAACCTATTTATTTTAGCTCGATTGCGTAGAAAGCCTAAGGCTTATTTGAAACGCCCTCGAGTCCGTTTCCTGGGACTAGAACCAGTACTTGGTGTCTTTGGGGGAGATCTAAAGAACGCTCCCACTGTTGGGATCGAACCCGTGACCTCCTGATCGCTAGGCGGACACAATATCCACTAAGCCACGGCGACCTCAAATTTACACATTCATCCTACACATTTGTGATATGTTGTCATCAAACTTTACATGTCTAGTCGACGTCCACATTAAATTCGACTGTATTTATACAAGTTACACATTCTGATGGAAAAAACATAATTTTCGTGATTGTTTCCATTTAAACAATAATCCCACACCGGTTGGCAGTCTTTTTGTTAATGAACCTTGTTGATCACGGCCATAGGAACAAATGTTCTACGGAAAATCATGCAAATTAACAAACAAGGCTACAAAAGTGTTCACATGATTTTGCTTTAGAAACAAATTGAAACCTAAGCTGCACCATCAATAAAGAAACTTTATTATATAGTATGGCCTTTTAAGTAATGGCAAGAGATAGATTTCCAAACAGTGAGACACAAAACAAATGAACTAGACAAGTGGCACAAATACAGACTAAGAAAAAAACAACTGAAGTCAATGAATTGGAACGGTCAATGCAAATTATCTGGGGTCCAAACTGCTTTTAAGGGAATCTTAACGTAAACAACACGTCGATATTTTAAACATGTTTTGTTGTTGTTGCATATATTGAGAGTTACATCACAAATGTAAGTCCAAAACAGTTTAAACTACGGAGATGTACACCTCATACTCGAACCAGACTTATTAACAAAACACAAAATCATATAAGCAAATTAACCTTCTGACATCACAATTCAAAATAAGTTGCAATAAAAGAGAACGTGTGACACTATATTTACCATTTAATTACTCACTTGATAGATGCAAACAAGCAAAAAGGACATATTTGTAAATGTTTGATTCAACTGAGTATTGCTTAAGTAACAACGCACGACCATATGGTAAAATGCTTTTGCATTTGCAATATATATTTAAAGGCCCTATAAAGGTGACAAATCCAATTATTATGCATATAAACTGGTCTAATTTCTACCGGATTTCAGTTACTCTTGCATAAAAATGCTAATAACACATCATAGGTGCAATGTTGTCAAGAATTATGGAAGATATACCCGTTTCATAATTTGAAGAAATGTTTACAACTTTGCAACTAACGTGGTATGTAGCCCTAAAGCGGTGACGTTTGCTAAAAATAGCCGAAAGAAAATTCAATTTTAATTCTATTTTAAAGAACTTTTTTCCAGCAGAAAGTATCTTATTAATTCACTACAAACGTTCTAACCATTAAGAAGAGACCTACTTTGTGAGTGATACCGGAAAACGTTTAAAATCAACGATATATTTTTGGTGACCTGAATCACTTTCACTTTTCCGAGTAAACAGCAATGTAAATAAAGTGATTGTTTGTAAACATAATTAACTTGGAGGACACTGTATTTTGAGCTCAAAACAAGGTTTATTGCTCCTTTTTTATGGTTATGTCCAAAAGCATATATATATATATATATATATATATATATATTGTTTTTTTTATAAACTTTATAAATAAAATATGAAAAAAATATTTAAAAATCGGTAAATAATTGCGGATCGTCACCTTTATAGGGCCTTTAATATACCACTGATAAAATATAGTTTACGAGTTTATGATAATGACATTATTGTGTTGAACAAAAAAGGTTATACCAAACCTTTGTGATTAAAGGGATTTTGTGGCAATAATTCCGTTACACACGTCTACCTGTAGCCAGTTCACTACAGGGATTCGACAAAACTTCTTTTATTTAAAGTGACTTCTATAGATCGCCTTTGTCATTTCAGATGGCGGATGGGCCACATGGTCATCATGGAACGGCTGCTCNCGGGATCATGCAAGATGCATATACACAGGTTCAAATATGCATACCGTACCCATAGTGATGCATCTTGCAATCATCCGTGACCAATTTTCGAATCACCCTATTCTGTGTGCATATAAACGGTTACTGGCAGTAGGTAACTTACAGTAGAATCGCCATGAGCATAAGATATCAAGTAGAAAGAGTGGTTTCTAGCTGTATGTTGAGAAATAATGTTACGTTAGAAGTAGCAATTTAAAGAAGAATCGAGCTGGACGAGTAGGCAATGTACGAATCGTATAAGATTAAAACGCATTAGAAAAAAAGCAGCATGTAGGTAATTATTTTAAGATATTCAAGTAATGGCATAACGACTCCGTAATACTTATAGTAAAAGGTCCAACTACATAACTAGGTTGTTTATGATACGTTTAAGCTTGATAAATATCGTCTATTCAATTGTATAAAAAATAATTGAAATCTAAAATCCAATTATAAGCAAACAATAATGATTTAACCAATAGACATCTAAACATGTTTTAAAAAGTGAGACTGTCTTTTTGTATACAATTATGAGTTATGTGTCGAGCACTGCTGGTAAATAATCAAAATGTCATCATCAAGCTATGTTAAGTCATGCATGGCAACTTATTAAAGTAATTTGAAAAATGTAGTCACACCATTTACGTAGCAGTAGCCTGCGGAAGAAAGTAGGTACACCATCTAGACTGAATCTGTAAAATATGCACAAGGGAATAACAGTTACAAGTACAAAAGGTAATCAATTGAAATGTTGAGAAAATTATATTCTAGTACTGTTTTTTGTACACATATGTACAAATTTATCGAACTCTTTCGAAGCTCATACAAAATAGTATTACGAATGCTAGCAATATTTTGTTAGAAAATAATAAAAGCTAGAGAAAATGTCAGATAGGTAAGTAGCATTCTAACAAGAAAACAAGTACAGAATAATGAAATCATTGTTGACATGATTAAACTACGCTTGACATTATATGGTCACTATGTATTTTAACCTCATCCAAGTGACAATTCTCACGGAGACATGTTTATCTCCTGTCAATTTTAATTTCACGTAATTTCCTGTTACTTCATTAAAGTCAAAACTCAATAGTCCCCAAGTAAATGCAAAGCTTTATGTATCGCACAATTAACTAAAGCATGCCATGCTTAACTACTTAGAATGCCTACGGCATAAAACCAACATCAACATTCCACCCAATAAGATATGTATTTTCAATGGGCCGTACACATACAGTATACAAACATCTTGAATTGCAGCAGGCGGATGGTCAGCCTGGAGTTCATGGAGCTCGTGTACAGCCACATGTGATGTCGGGAACCGTCAGCGTTACCGCGGATGTACCAACCCTTTACCCTCTCCGTTCGGGCAACCGTGTATTGGACCAAGTGTAGACGTTGACTCCTGTCACATTCAAGTTTGTACAGGTATGACTATGTTCGTGATAATGTAGATGTTTACATTCTAAAAAGCATTAAGACAGACCGAAATGATTTAGTATTTATAAACAGACTAACATTGAGGTGATGTTACCTAAAAGCTGGTTTTAATTTATTTGTACACCAAATTAAATGAGTAAGTAATTACTTGACATATCTTTACTAGTGTACAATTATTATATATCCGCAGTTCTGAGTTGACTTACTGTGTCTAGAACGTTTGAGTTATAGAACGTTGAGTTGTTTAATTCTGTTTCACACATGCTACAAATATTTTGTTATACTTGCTATGAATTTCCTTCATATTTTTTTATATATGTTCGATACTTTATTGCGAGCTTATGTTGACATTCTCACTGCAAAGAATAAACAATCTCAAGTCACAACAAATGCGCTAGACCACAGCCGTGTATAAAGGTATTCATTAGTGTTTTCTTCCTTGAACCATTAAAACAACTGGGCGAATGCGGCATTTTGCCGATTTCTATCGGTATATAGATACATGTTTGTGTACCTATGTACTTCAACACCATCAGAGAACAGTCAAACATATATTTTATACGCCCACACTATTGTGTTTGGTCTGGTCAATCAAACGTCGAGTTGCAAGTGATAATATTTGATCCAAAATGATCATTGCTATCACGAAAACAGTACAGTACATAAATTACAGCTCCCCTGATGCCACACTCTATCACTCAAATCCAAGGGCTTTCATCGTTCTTTGAGCATCGTTCATCAGTGCGACCTGTAAAATAGAATTAATTACGGAATTTTAGTAACTGCATTTGGCCTAGATGCGCACAGTAAAATTTGAAAATGTACGAAGTTGGTATAACATAAGACATCAATTGCAGTTGCAAAACGGCGGAATAATATTCCGGCGAACAAGGTTATCCGTCTATCTGTATCGCTTCTCGCGTAGTATGAAAATGTGTGTGTTTGTATACATTCTGACCGAAAGTCTGAATGGGGTCAAACATTGACATTGGAGCTGTCGTCACGGGATCATGCAAGATGCACATACACAGGTCCGAAAATTCATACCGGACCCATATTGATACATCTTGCATGAATCCGTTACCAAAGTTCGAATCCCAACATTATGTGTGCATAGAAACTGTTACTGGCAGTAGGTTACTAACAGTAGAAATTCTTTGAGCATAACATATCAATAAGAATAAAGTTATTTATAGCTGTATGCAGAGAAATTGGGTTACGTAGGAAGTAGCAATTTAAAAACGAATCAAGCTGGAGCAGTAGACAAATATACATATCGTTTTTTATTTAAACGCTTTAACACAATTAACGTAGCTAAAGCCTTTAAACGAAAGAAGTAGACTCTCCTTGAATGAAACAGCAAACTATACACAAGGGTTTTAGCAGTAACTAGTATCAAATGTAATACTTTGAACAATAGCCGAAATTATGACCTAAAACTGTTAAGAATGTGAGATTTGGTGTATTCAGATCATCTCAGGTTAGTTCATGAAAAACAGCTTTTTAAAGTCAAAACCTCCAAAACTCACACGTCGTTAAGTCCATTCACATCTTTATGTATCTGGCCGTTTACTAGAGGTGGTCATAATTAAATACTTAGTATGCCGAAGTATAAATTACACATTACAAATCCGTACAATAAGATGTATATTGTCAACGGGCAGTACACAGATACNAATTTGAAACATAGTTAAATAGGTGATATTACATTAAAGCTGGTAATTATTTATTTGTAGTCCAAATTAAATGATGATATTTATATTATATATCTTAAATAGTGTTATATTATTATAAAACCGCGAGTTTGACTTGACTTACCGTGTCTGGAAGGTTTGAGTTATTAAACGTTTAGTTGTATAATTATTTTTCACACATGCTTAAAAGTTTTTTTTTTACTTTTTATGAATTTCAATCATATTTTTTTTTATAAATGTACGATACTTCATTACGAGCTCATGTTGACATTCTAAATATGCACAGAATTAACAATCTCAAGTCACCTTAAATGCGCTAGACCACAGACGTGTATAACGGTATTCATTCGTGTTTCATTCCTTGAACCATTAAAACAACTGGGCGAATGCGCAATTTTGCCGATTTCTATCGGTATATAGATACATATGTGTGTACCTATGTACTACAACACCATCAGAGAACAGTCAAACATATATTTCTTTAGGCCACACTATTGTGTTTGGTCTGGTCAATCCAACGTCGAGTTGCAAGTGATAGTTTACATAAAAAGTCAATGCTATTACTTGAAAATGCAACTTTCGATAAAATGTGTGTATCATAATGAGTATATGAATTGTAAGGGCAAGGGGTTCAAATACTTGAAAGACTCGCACATATAATTATATCGTTGAAGTGACTAGGGTTATGGAAAAAAATATTATATAAATTGTAAGTACACAGGGTTCAAATGCTTGAAAGACTCGCACCAAACAGCATTACGCCAGCATAAACTTAAACAGAAATGGACTGAGAAGTGCTTAATGTACTGTCACAAAGTACTAAATATGATATGCACAAGTGCATTAACTCTCAACGTGTTAACGGTGCAAATAAGTAAGTAAATACAAATTTGAACTTTGAAGTACGTGCATATTGCATTGGGAAATCAAGCGCTCATCGACATTGATGATTGGCTGATATAATATGAAATCAAACGTCACCAACCATATATTCTCTATACCCGTGCTGGTTAAAAAGATGTAAAAGCCTTTCATAGAATACACTAGAAGAGATCAACTTCAGCGGATGACGTTTTACATGATGCAGTTTTAATAGTTGACTAAAACGCATGATTGATTTTATTTATGATGTTAACTTTTTGCAATGGACTGTATCTTCTATATTGTTGTTTTAAAGTAGTTCGGCATTTGCACGATCGTTCTGGACAAACACTCGTTAATGTGGTCACTAACGTTTTAACCAAACATGTTTCTTACTGATAAACGGCTTTTCTGAGATAGTTGTCGTTGTAGCTTTCCATTCGAAATTATATAAATGGGTACACTAGAAAAATACATCTTCATCAAACATGCTTATATCACTGGCCGTATTAGTATTATATAATTAACAATGCTTCAAGTGTACACTTTTTAAGGGTAGATAAAAGCACCACATTCTCTTATTTAAATACGCAAATGGAACTCAACTCAGAAGTAAATAAGAACACGAGTATTCGAAAAACAATATGTACATGATTTTTTTTATTGTCTTATCACTTAATCATTGAACACCCTAATGTGTTTGTCATATTAATATAGTTTTATACAAATAAATCGGCATGTGATTTTTTCATTAAAGCTCGACTGGTTTCTGGACGCTTTGAAATATACCTGAACGGTCAGTGGGGAACAGTGTGTGACGATCTATTTGATGAAAATAACAACGGTGCTGAAGTGGCTTGCAGGATGCTTGGTCTTCCCACGTAAGCAGTGATTAATTTTCTTTCTATAGCATATAACGTGCGATAAAACAAATAGTGTTTTAGGTGAAGGTTTATTGTTGTTATTCTTTTTATAGGGCCACGTTTTCAATCTTTTTTAAATGCGATATTTTTTTTCTGAAATATATTTTGCATATTTTTGTTTTAGTATTTAGGATTTGAAAATTACTGTTTTTATGGAAAGCTACATTATACTTAAATCGTATGTCATGTGTTTCCCAGCACACAGCTGTTATATATTTATGTTAATTATAAGATTCTTATTATGTTTAATCAAATATTTTCGAGAAAAAATACTTATATAATGTTAAACAATCTAAAAAATAAAACCATTGTTAAAATGTATGCCTTAGATGTGTTGCATTATGTGTTTTTTTCTGCAATATTAAAATGCAAAACAAAATGCGCATTTTATGGTAGAGTTGATAATTATAACATATACTAGCATATGTATTACAAGTTCACTTTAACCGTAGAAAAACCAACAAAATTGACGGAAAAGTAAGTTAGGTAATACAAACTCAAAATATTCTTCATTATAGACGCCGAATTTTAATTGTCTTGTATACGCGTGTTAGGTTATATATTTCAGCCTTAATCAGAGACATCTATCTTGTGTTTTATTTAATAAATCATTTGTTTTTGAAATAATGTATTGTGTTGCACTGGCAAAAATTAAAGGACTAGATAAGCATTTAGATAGACCTGATTCTTAATGTTATTCCCACAACGAGTTAATTGTTTGAAAGTCTTAGACTTGGCTACTTGACATATCATATTACAATTCATGAAAACATCCCACGAATTAACTCTATCAGTGCATAATTATTATTTCCTGCGATACATTTACCATTATAAAGAGTTGATGCATTAGCTTTTGGTTCACAACGTTGCGTGTTCTGTTCTATATCTCATACATGTACACGAATTTATTTATTCGTACCGGTCGATAGAAACATGTGTTTGTTGTTTGTTTTCAGCCACAACGCTCGTTATATAGACCCACCTGATGGACCCAGCACAATGACCATCTTGTTGGATGATGTTATATGTAAAGGACATGAAAATTCCCTGTTGGAGTGCAGCTATATAATTCATACGACCAGCTGTGGGCACCATGAGGATGTCGGTGTGTCTTGTGGATAATGCATTTATAATTAAACTAAACACACTTGTTTTAAACTAGTGTTTAATATTCAGTTGAACATTATAATAAACTGTGTTTTTATGCTACGTTCATTTACTATTTATTTGGATTTTCTAAGTTTGTATTGTCGATTATTCGGAATATTGTATTGAATATGCATATATAATACGATTGAGTTGTAACCACGATTCATATTTTGACGCACATGTTATCGTTACCATTTACAAATAAGTCTGGTGCATTTACTAAACATATCGCAAAAGCACATTAATAAATACATCATCGATGCTGTTCTACGTTTTAAAATTAAAAAATCAAATCAATTCTAGGCAGGCAAACGCCTACACAAATACGCTTTTAAACGCATACACGATCGCTGTCTCAACAATATAACCCCTTATATATGTATTTAATGCGATCGATTTTGAGTGAGCGTTCGGGAGTACACTTTTATGTTACAGGTTTCTATTAAGTATTTTTCGATTTTTCTTTTAAATATCATGTTTGTATTTGTTGTAACCAGCTAGTAACATAATCACAATTCTTTGATCGTTACACAGATGTGTATGAATTCTACACAAAACAGGAAATATACTTTATAAGCGTTACGCTTCCGTCTTGAATTCGTTGCCTTTAAGTTATACATTGTGTTGAATTGTAATATCGTATGTACTACTGTATATGCATATAAGCTGGGCAATACATTTATTTAAACGATCAGTTGTCCAATGTGTTTCTCTATAAAAAAAGTATGCCTCTTTTGTTATAAAAACAGTGTGTAAGTCGAGTAAGAAAACGTTGCACAATGTGTTATATTTCCACAATTAATAGTATTTTTGGTAAAGTATGCGTAACACTGTGACTATTTTGTTAACGTTCAGTAAACCATGCATTTCTTATAATTACAAAAAGTTGTCTCGGGGGCACTTTTAACTGCACAGGAACATGAATAGTAGTGCTAAAATCTTCATAAATAACATATACATTATGTACAGATATACGTAAATGCACTACCGATAACGGGGCTATATTTCAGTAACATTCTCATTGAAAAGGGTGATTTTTAAGCGTTTGTTTGAATTCAATTGGAATTGTGTTATTGAGAACCCAGCATGACAAATGCATTTTACTATTGT
The DNA here is from genome assembly GCA_007657795.1 of Dreissena rostriformis. Classification (NCBI taxonomy): domain Eukaryota; kingdom Metazoa; phylum Mollusca; class Bivalvia; order Myida; family Dreissenidae; genus Dreissena; species Dreissena rostriformis. Next base: position 13,598 of record VMBQ01012600.1, read on the forward strand.
GTCCTGCAAATAAATATCAGAAAAAAAATAATTCGATTAGCATTGTTTTAGCGTGAATGTATGTGTAACATTTTTAATCACAAATATACACTAATAGCATCTGTTTTTCCTGAAAGAAGTTGGTAACGTTGACAGTTTTACCGTATTTGTATGTCGTATAAACATCACTATTTTTTTATATAGAATCGAATCGAAACACACCACACACACTATTCAATTGCGGGCAGACCTATTGATATTTCAAAATATACCTATATTTGATTTGTTTGCACCATACGTTCAATCATTCATTGTGTTTATATTACCCCACATCATTGACATCATTAACTTGGCTCTCATTATTATCCGTGATTCGAAGATTTTCGCCGTTGCACTTTTGTATACACATTGAAAAAAAAGTGATACGTAAATGACATATCGCTATCCAGTCATAAATGTAACGCTGGTCTTATCATAGTATGCTTGCCCACAGTTAAGCGGTTATGTTATTTACATCCGCAAAAGATTCCGTCATATCCAAATTATCAAAATATAGTTCAAGTTGTATTGTGTGTCTGTTTAAGTATCAGTTCAATGCTGTTGAAGTGGATCATNTTAAAGGATTGGGTTTTTTACGCAAATACAGATGCTAACAAATCAAATTATGTTGATATTTTATCACGAGTGTCAATATTTGAGCCTCACTCTGTGAAAAAGGTGGTTTATTGCATCTGCGTAAAAGTGTCGTCCCAGATTAGTCTGTGCTCTCCGCACAGGCACATTTTCCGCTTTTATTGTATTTTTTTCGTTTAAATGAAGGCTCTTCTTGACGAAAATCAAGTTTAGGCGGAGTGTGTCGTCCCTGATTAGCCTGTTCGGACTGCACAGGCTAATCTGGGACAACACTTTACGCACATGCATTAAATCCCCTCATCCCGCAGCATTGCTAATTTGTAATCAGCTTGCAGCAAGGTCGCCCGTCTGTTACGCAATAAATGCGTCAAGTTACTGATACTTACAGATAAAATAAAGACCAGTCGTGAGCTTCACTTTAGGTCAATTATCTTTGCGGGCATATTCAATGTCGTTTTGTTTCAATTACGTAATAATATTCGTGTTGAGTATTATTCATGAAATGATCCTGTCATTTCAGAGCATGAATTAAAATATTTCAAATAAAATTATTTTTGTTAAAGATTGTATGCATTAGCATGTCGAATATTTTTTACAAATAGGCTGACTTAAAAAAAAAATAAGAACAGCAGACACCAACTAATGCGACCATACAAACCTTCGCGGAAAATATAGCACTTCATAAAAAAGTCATAATTGTTCTAAAATATACTTCTATTCTAGTTATATTACTTTGCTGCATTGTAGAGGCAACTGATCAGTTGCAAAAACATTAACCCATTTATGCCTAGTGGACTCTCCCATCCTTCTATACTGGATCAATTTATTTCGAAAATTAGGGATGTTTAGTATCTTTATTTCTATATTTAGAATATTTCTTACAGAAATTCCTTTAATCAAACAGCGTCTCATCTGGGTCTACGCTGTTTGCCTAGGCCTTTTTTTGTAGACGCTAGGCATTAATGGGTTAAGACGACAGAATGGCGACAAGATTTTCTTTCCTGATAATGTTTATGGAGTTTCATTAGTCCTTTTTTGATCCACATTGACGGTTGGATTAGTAACATGTTCATTAACTTACTTGTGGTTCTTTTCCGATTCAGCTGTCGGCGCTTATGTATACACTTGTATTAATCTGAATATATTTTTTTGCCTCTTATTTTTACTTCGTTCATGAGGAGGAAAAGTCACGGTCTTACACGAAGGTATGACATATAAATATAAATGACCTTACATTTTAGTTACCAAACAACAGAGAATAACTCTTTATTTATAGCACAAGTTCATCAGTATTGATAAATTAAACTATGATAGTTATTTGCTTATATTATGTTTTAAACTAAATAAAACACATATTAATTAAATATATTTAAGTAAAGTGTGTTGTGTTTGATGCATTTAGCACATTCTGGCGAGCATACATTACAAAACTAATTTTTTTTTTTTTTTACAAATGATCGCATGAAGGCCAACGAACAATCCACCTTTCAACAATAAAATGCATAGCACTAAAATGACAATCAAAAACGAATGAAATTAAAACGTGGGTCATGGAAGTAACGTTTGTTTTTACAGCACATGATAGTCTGAAGTTTAATTATGGAACTCACAGGTTTTTCGAGTTGTGACGTTATTACAATTGAATTCTAATCTCGAAGTTTATTGCTGTCGGTTTGTGACTGAAATACCACGAGAAAAGTGCTAAATGGAGAAATAAAACCCGATTTGAAAAAAAATAAAAAATGTATTATATCCATAAAAAGAGGGACAAAATTAGAGAGTTCCTTGACTTAGCATCTCAGTTTCAAATGGCCCCCCTGCCGATTGGGCATTCAAATAGGTATAGAAATATACAAACCTTGTTCAAGGATATTCCTTCATTTTCGTTTCAAGTCAAACAAAACGCGATAAAATAATTAAATAACCGCCAGGCAACGAATCGTTATCCGTATGTATTACATCTAAAACTGTTCGAAGCTTTGATTGTTACCAGATTTTCATTGGAACACGGCCGAACTTCAGAGCTTTGTTACGCGTAACACAATTATTGCCCTAAGAAACTGCAATACCCATGTCGTTAATTGCTGAAAGGTATAGATGCATACTTTGCAGCTTATTGACACATATCAATATATTATAGTCATATATATGTACATTTACCAAATCAGAAGCATTCTCAATGCGATATTTATACAATTTGGAACCAAGCAATTAGTCTTTAAGATTGGTTTGCATTTGTATAATGTTTTTAATTTTGTCCGGTTTGAGGACACAATTGCATTACCCTAAATACAGAAAACAAAATACCATTCGAGCTTTGGTGGTGAATTCATTATTGAGACATCTTTTTGTAGCCTTTAAAAAGACGTTAATCTCGACCACTGGCCCATACGTAATTGCTATTAGAATCAATAACCGTTCCAGGCAAAGTGTTAACTGCCATCAGTATAAGATTTCAATACGTAATACACGATATTTATGTCTGTCTGTCATTATTGTAAAATTGCTTAGGACTGGCTCTATTAACCAATACAGAATATCCTTAGTACTACAAAAACGACGGACCATCGAGTGCCTTTAGTCTTTACGGAACGGAAGCTATTACAAATTAACACGCGATGACGTCACGAGCACGAAAATCGTGATGCGGACAGGACAAATACCTTTTGTTAATGTTGGTTGTTTGCAAATCGAAAGACAAACGTATTCAATATCAGTTGAACTAATGGCACTTAAAACTTAAACGATACACGCATAAATGTGCTTGAAATGTGATGTCATAGTTTATTGTGGAAAACTTTGTTTAGGATTGGGGGTATTGGTAGTTTTAGCATTGAATTTAACATAAAATCAAAACACTGGCCGATAAAAACGACCGTATTTGCTTAAACCATTTATGCCTAGCGTCTACAAAAAGGCAAGCAGCGTAGACCCAGATGAGACGCCGCATAATGCGGCGTCTCATCAGGATCTACACTGTTTGCTTAAAAGAATTTCTGTGAGAAATATTTTAAAATAAAAATAAATATACCAGACATCTCGAATTTTGGAAATAAAAAAAAGTTTCAGTGATTATAACTTTCGAAATATTGCGTTATTTTCATTGGTATATATATGTAAATTCCCATCGTTAATCTGCTACTACCGCAATCCACGGTCAATCGTAAAACGATAGACTTCCAAATGAGTAAATAAAGATGCTAACAATGAGCATTAGTTTGTTAGCCTATCATCAGTTTAATTTGTAATCGAATCACAGCAAGGTCGACCGTCTGTGACGCAAAAACTGCGTCAAGTGATGGATTCTTAAAGATAAAATAACGTCCAATCGTCACTTGTCTTGTGGGTCATATTCAAGACCGTATTTTGTTTAAAAAAAACGTAATGATAGTATGGTTGAGAAGGCTGAAGTAGTTGTCATATCATGTCAGAAAATGTATTGAACTATTTCAAAGGCTGTGCGCATTGCCATGTCGAATATAATTAATAAAAATAGGTTTGCATCAACGATTTAGAAAAAAACACACAAAACCAACTCACTGCGACCATATA
>VMBQ01012604.1:5044-17564 GCA_007657795.1 Dreissena rostriformis
TTCTTGTCCGGGCTATTTCTCAGCAACTAATGACCGGAATTCAATGAAACTTTGTGGGAAGCTTCACTACCAAAAGGAGATGTGCATATTATCAGCCAGTTCTGGTCGGATGATTTTTCACAAGAGTTATGGCCCTTTGAAATTTTCCATTAACTGTACATATAGTGCAATTCTTGTCCGGGCTATTTCTCAGCAACTAATGACTGGAATTCAATGAAACTTTATGGGAAGCTTCACTACCAAGAGGAGATGTGCATATTATCAGCCGGTTCTGGTCGGATGATTTTTCACAGAGTTATGGCTCTTTGAAATTTTCCATTGTACATATAGTGCAATTCTTGTCCAAGCTATTTCTCAGCAACTTATTACGGGAATTTAATGAAACTTTATGGGAAGCTTCACTACCAACAGGAGATGTGCATATTATCAGCCTGTTATGGTCGGCTTATTTTTTTACAGAGTTATGGCCCTTTGAATTTTTTTTGTCCAAAGTTATGCCCCTCAAGACGTTTCCTTTTATCTGAATATATAGTGCAATATTGTTACAAAAAAAAACTTTGGGGAGCATCACCCGTCTCCGACGGTTTCTTGTTTCACAATAGTCAAGTTCCTTTGGCTCTCAGGTGAGCGCCTTAGGGCCTGAAAGCCCTCTTGTTTCAGAATATTCTAGTTCCTTTGGCTCTCAGGTGAGCGCCTTAGGGCCTGATGGCCCTCTTGTATTTGATCTTGGTGAAACTTGGTCAGATAATTCCTTTTGACAATCTATGCCAAGTTTGAATCTGGGTCAAGAGGGGTCAGAATCTAGGACACCATGGCTTATCTTAGATCAATCGTGTATTATAGAATATTAGACGTCTAACGTAGGATTCAATTTTGATCAAACTTTGTTAGAATGTTAATCTCATAAATATTTTAGCCAGGTTCAAATTTAAGTCAGATATTGTAAAAAAAATAGCTCAACAGGTCAAATGGTAGAAAGACCTTATAAACATTCTAAATGATTCATTTTTGACCTATGAAACTTTGTCTGAAATTTGTATGCCCCCACAGAGTTTGAATTCAAAAATCTTCTTAAACTGCAAATAAGATAATGCACAAATTTTCACAGCTGAATGACCTGTGTGTCTAAATATGTGTTGTGGGGGCATAAGTGTATGTGACACACTTGTAGTTTTGACCACCTCGAGGCCAAGATTAAAAATTGGTCACATGAAATAAGAAGTTAGGTCACAAGGTCAAATCTCTAACAATCAATGCACCAAATGAACTGTATAATGGCCATGTTGTTCAAATAACTTTGTGGGTGAGGAGTGTCAAATGCAAGAACCAGGTCCAAGGTCACGGTTTTAGGTGATATATAAAATCATCTCCTAACCCTTTGTACTTAGTGTTACTTTATCAAGCGCTAATGGATTTTCAAATTACATTGCAGAAGTGACAAGCATTGTACTTTCACATTAAAAAAAGGTCAAGCTCACTTATCAAGGTGAAAGGTCAAAACAAAGTATAAATATCAAGTCAGTATATTTAGGATTTAAACATAAGTAGGCCAAAGTTTGAAGCATACTGAGACACAGTGTCAAACACCAGAACCCTAGGTCAAAGATCAAGGTTACAATTCAAGGTTAAATGTCAAAGAAATGTGTGATATCTCAAGAAAGCTTGTATGTACTATCCTCAAAGTTGTTACATTTGTTATTTAGGAGGAAATGAAGAAGACTACACATTTTGAGTTCAACCAGTTAGAAGTTAAGGTCATAGTGCCTTGTAAAATGAAATCTTCACGGAATAGCTACAAATTGCTTTAACCTAGGAACATCAAAATAAGTATTCTGGTTAGTTTTGGCGAATGGAATACCTCTATCAATTTTATTATCAATTTGCACATGCAGTATTAAAAATCTGTTAAAATTGAACATATTGACGGATTGGCTGCAAAAATATATGGGTTGTATACATGTTTTACAAACATTTCTTGTTGAGGTATACTGATTAGCCGATTATAAACATTATATAGTCACCAGGTTAAAAATGTAATAATTAAGGAGGGAGGATATACCGTTAACAATATTAGGGAGTGTGTGAGAAATAACACAGCATAGTATAGTACCAGATTATGAAATAGACCAGTTTCACAATACGAACACTGTTGCTATTTTTAGATATCACGTGACGAGTCGAATCTCAGAACGAGGCGGAACGTGACAACTTTCTTTTCCTATGTTATGCGAATGGTGGAGAATATCGATCATTATAGAGCAGTTGACTGTTATGTTTTACATTTGGGACGGTTATAACATTATTACAGTATGTGTTAAGTCAATAAATTGATAAATACTTCTTAAATAAACATTATAACAACCATAATAATAATTCAACGACATACTATCTAGTACAATTAGTGAATATTTTTAAATTTTATTTCATCTTTATACAAATACGAATAACCCATTAACACATCACAGTAAAGGTTGTCTGAAGACCTAACATAAATAATTGCTCAAAACAAAGATATATATATAAGCCGCAAAATATAATATATAGTATTATATGATTATAATTCTCAAAGGTATGGGTGTGTTGGTGTGCGCTATTTTTCATGAACTGTCGAACTTGTAAGCGGTGTTGAATCAACCATAAGACAAAGCACTATAAACGCGAAGTACATGACATTATTTAAATTGTATGTTAATTTTCTTTTACATAAAATAAAATTTATTTAAGAGTGAATGACAATATTGAAGAATTATTATATACAAGTGAAACACACAGACTCGGTGGAAATTGAACTGTCTAAACATGTATAATGAAATTTCTTTATAAGAGATTATGAGTGAAAATGAACAGCATTTTATATCAAAATATTTAACCCTGTTGTGGTTAAACGAAAATGCTTGTTTTAATTATGTTGTTCCGTACGGTATCCGGATATTCGTCACACGGACAATCGTTCCTACGCTAATTTTGACAAGGCGTACATTCGCTCGAATATTGTATTTAACAAACCAGGCAATAGTTCATACATTATTTTTAGAGCCCGGAAAATCGTTCTTACATTATTTTGACATCCCGGACATTCGTTCCTATGTTATTGCGTAACTTGCTGTTTTGTAGCAAAAAAGCATTGTATTGTGCTTACCGGTATATGCTAATAAAGGTTGTAGTTGTTGTTTTTGTAATTTGACAGTCTGGACATTGGTTCCTACAATTAAATGCAAAACTAAACAAAATAGCAATATTCTGAGCAAAGCTTATCTTCTTTGATTAGCCAATTCAATTTACCAATCTTGTTTACAGTAAGCCGATTCAGAATAAGCCAGCCAATATGATTTTAATTGATTAGTTGACTAATTAATTAACTGACTGACATTTTGTCGACAATGCATTTAACGCAACTTGTTAGCTCTAAGCCGATTAAAAACAGTTTGTCGATTATATAACTTTAATTAAGTAAACTGTGAAAACAATATGTATGTTGAATAATGGCCCATTCCTTAAAATTCACTTCCAACATATAACTTCTAACAAACAATCGCGGTTGACCAACACATGTGGGTGATACTCGTTTTCTAAACAATTTCTTAATTGCGCAATAGTGCTCGTATTTGAACTCAATATTTTAAATAAATTATTTTAACGATGTTTTAAAAAAGGATAAGCAACAGCCTCTTAGGCTAATCATTTAATTGATTTGTACAGAATTGGAACTCTGGTGATTTTATACATGTATATATATATATGGGTTTACATGATTAGAAATGCAAAAGTCTCTGATATTTCTAATTTAGAAAGTTTACATACAATTGTCTATTGTATATATATAATTGAATGTTTATGTTGTTGTATTGTATGTAATTGAGACTATAATAAAAAAATAAATCTTCATGTCTTACTCTACACTACGATGGTTATTCACAAAAAGCCTCTTCGATTCCTTTCTTAGGCATACCATCATAATTATAAGTTTAATAAAGAACAACATATCAACTTCTTATGCGGTTCTAATTGTTTTATTCCGTTCAGTTTTGTTTCACATATTCTAGTAAATGTAAATAAGGAACGAATGTAATGGCTAACAATAATGAATGAACCATTGTCAGGGCTGTCAATTTAATGCATGAACTAATGTCCGGGCTGTCAAAATAACGTTGGAACGAATGTCCAGATTGTGAAGAAAATGTGGAAAAAATTGTCCGGGATGTCAAAAAAACTTAGGAACGAATGTCCTTATTATCAAAATTAGCGTACAAACGATTGACCGTGGGAACGAATGTCCGGGAATCGTTTCGTACACTACCGTACACTCTTCATAGGACAACGTAATTATGGAGTTTAATTTTACCGGTAACCGTTGAATACGTTAAATGTTTAGCATCCAATACCATGAGAAGACACAGGGGTATCATAAATTATGTGGAAATGACCAGACATCTGCAACGTGTGGTTTATGACACCTTGCTGTTATTTAGTATATATCAGCACAGTATCTGATCATAACGAGATAATGGGTTTGTGCTGAACACAGGGACAATTAAACGACAGATATACCAATAAACAAGATTATTGAAAGATCTTTGATTAAACACCGCGATAAAAAGGCTCTAACTAACAATGTCAAAATTTGTGCAAACATGTGAATAAAAACAAGTACTTTAATCAAGAAAATGTATTTAATGTATTGACACTTAAAATGGGAAGTATATATTTACTGACTATGTCATCTTGTGTTGACAATATCGTAACGTCAGAAGCGTGATGGGTTGAAATTAGATGCGGCATTGCATGGTATTATAAACGGCATCACGTTCCGCCTCGTTCTGGAATTCTGCGAGTCACGTGACTTCGCGCTCTTATCGATTTTGGCTTATTGTGACAAGGGTCTATTTATTGGAAAACATCATAAGAATAAGCAAATAATTAGACATGATTATAGCTTCATTTTATTTTTCAGCAGGTCAAAACACAGGAGTATTTTCTGGGGAAAATGAATAATCCAAAAGAGACAGGTATTTAGTATTAAGTATTTTTTATTATATTTTTGATGGAAATATATATATTTAAATTATATGTCTTCTATGATGCAGAATCATATTGTGTGATCTGTTGGTTAACTTGATATGTTATTAATAAATTAAGATATAAAGGTCTCATATTGTAGATAAATTTATGTGACACTGTTTTCGTCTAAGCAGAAAATGAAAGGTGAACATTTTCAAATTAAAAATTATCCATTAGACCAGACATTTAAATGACTAGTAATATTGTAGTATTGAAGTTTAAGCTTCATTTTTTCTTGCAACAAAAAAATAGATCATTTTTGAAATCCATGGTATATATTCCATTATATATTTGCTGTCAGAATGTCGTTTTAATGAATATTGATGAGCCTGCATAAACTACTGAAACTACACACAATTCTCTTTGAATTAGGGAAATAAATATATTTTCAATTCACCAGATGATGCTAAAATGCAACAAAGGCTAACACCACTCACATGTAACTGTTTTAGTACAGCATTTGGTTGAATATAGTGGACATAACCAATAAATTGCATTATTAATAATTAACTTTAACAAAGTTGTTTTGCGAGCCAAATACCCTAGGGTTTATAATTATCATGAAGTATAGCGTATTAGAGCAGAAAAGAGGGAAAAACTGGCCACTTCTCCTCTGTAACAGCAAAGCTCACATGTTTAATACTTGTTACAGTTGAACACTGCTCTTTCGAACACAATTAATTGCTTTTTCAAACTTTTTCCCAGTCCCTTTTTTTCCTTCTTAATAAAAGTACATTTGTCATGGTTAATTCAAAGTTTGTTATTCAAACTTTATCTACATGTATATTTTCTAACTAAATTGTCTTGTCCCAACAACGTTTTTTCACACCAAATCATAGGTGGTTGCACCTTGGGCCATTCATCAATGGGTTTGCACCCCCCCCCCCCCCNGCCCCCCCCCCCCCCCTTACTGCATTGTGTAATGCTGAGTGACAAATAGGTTAATAAGCATTAATTTTATATACTATATTGCGCATTTCGAAGTTAATATTGCTTTTTATTCCCCCGGATAGGAAATAAAGTCGCAATACTGGAATCACCATGGATGTCTGTCCGTCTCTACCTCTGTGTGGTTGTCTGTCTTGCCAGCTGTCTGTCTGTAGACACAAATATGCCTAGAGAAGTTCTCGTATACTTTTCAACAAAAACACCAATCTAACTTGCTAGGATCATTGCTGGAAATCAAATTGTTTTCTTTGATATGAAACACAGATCTAATAATGGCGTCTAAGTATCTGTTAGCTTATCATTTTTTACTCATTGTAATTAAGTAAACAGGAAAAGAAATCTTTTCAACATGAAGCCTATCATATGCTGCATCAAATTTTGCATAAACTGATAACTTATTTCACACTCAAAATTGACCATATGTGTTTTGTACCATTGGAATTTCTTTCAATATGACCTACTTATTTGGATAGTTTTCATGGATCACCTCAATTCTTTCATGAAACTAATTAATTTTCAAAAATCAATCTCATGTAACATAAAGGCTGTATAAAAAAGTATATTTAATATGTAAAGTTTGATCACTTCAAAGTTGAATGCTATGAAAATGTCAACAAAAACAAGAAATGATTTTATTTACGGATGAAAAATAAATGATATGTTTCATGTCAACATTTGATATAAGGCACATTAATTGAATTTAATCCTTTTTGGTAATGAATTGATTATTGGTTGAACCTCCATCAAGAAAAGGTAAATTCATCAGAGTATGCTGAAATCAACTTATCCCGATTGTGAGTTTGTCTTGTCTACATGTGACATAATACCCTTACAAAGTGTCATTGAGGGTTTTTAGCCCCGTGACAGTATGGTTGAAGTTAGGTTGAGTGAACCAAGACCATCATGGCCCTTTGATTCATCAAATCTTGGTCAGACTTCTGCAGGATCTGTATGGTGGTAAGATGTCAACATGCACAGCTCAGTAGACAGGTCAGGACCCAAACACACCAGTTATTCTATTTCGTCATATCACTGTCAGTCTTAAATGAGATTGTGCGGCGCATGCGCAGATCAGTGTGCTGACGTCGTTTGCAGTGTTAATCAGGCGTAAATTTGCTAAGAAGAATTTTCATCGTTTTCTAGGATTTACGTGTTATTTTAATTAACTTTTAATTATAAAATACTCCTGTTGGGAGTTTTTTCTCCTTTAGAGAGAATTTATATCGGCCAATCTATCGGATTCGGTCAGAAACCGCAGTTCTCAACAGTGGTTTACTCGCCACGTGCGAAATACAAAAACAAGATGGCGGACGGCAAAGAGGCCGCGAAGCAAATTTCAGTTAAAGACAAAGCTAAACTTTCTGAAAAGAAAAAAGTGCCATCGAAACCAGTGTCGGAGACGCTTGATACTTCCAAATGTCAGGACTCGGCAATACAGGACTCGCCGACATTGAAATGTTAGCGATTCTAAAAAGTATGCAAGACTCTATAATCAAGCAAAGCGAAAAAATGAATGACCTGGGAGCACGACTTGAAAAAGTCGAATCGCATAAAGTTGACATGTATGATGATGGCTGCGGTTATTACGCAGAGGGTGAGTGCTTCGAGTCGGATTATATAGAAGAAATCCAGCCTGTCGGCATGGCTCAGAAACTCAAAACTCGCGAAAGCGACCTGCTGACGAAGCAAGCCACAGCAGATTTGAGTCCATGGCAAAAAAGTTTCGGTCGACGGAAACAGTTGATAAGGATATCGATCAGACATTAGCTGACAATATCAATGATCTTTTCCATAACGGAATCGATGACGATCGGTACGATGACTTGATCAAAGATGAGAAACTTGCAAGGCCAGGAAATTGTGAAGGCCTTTCAGTGGTTAAGACAAATAGGCTTATTTGGGATGCCATCTCACACAACGCTAGGTTGACAGACAAAAAACTTCAAAACATCGAAATATCGGTGATTAAAGCAGCTACTATTTTAGCTAAAACAGTGAATGAAATGGCGTGTCTAGAACAGGGGTCTGCAAAGATGAACCCCCTTGTTGACCAATGCAACAATGCCTTAGCCCTTTTGGGGCACACCAACCGACAGATAAATCTCACAAGGAGAGATCTCCTCAGGCCAGAACTGCGTAGTGACTATGCTCATCTTTGCAATCACTCTTTGCCATTCACTTCCGAGCTGTTCGGTGACGATGTAGGCAAACAAGCAAAAGAGATCGAAGATTCTAACAGAATCTGTAATCGTGTTCAGAGAGGCGGTTACGGAGGTAGTTTCAGAAGACCTGGTTTCCGAATGCGGTCACGGGCAAGCCCACGGGGTTATACGAGGGGACGTGGTTCCTATGCATCACATGGACCTAATCCATCGTTCTCCAGCCCGCCAAAAAACGTGATGAGACGGGGGCAGAGTCGCCCTCCACGTCAGTAACAAATCAGGTCAGTGAATCAAAATTTGAAGCCGGAAGGCTTAAATATTTTGTAGATGAATGGCGCAAGCTCACTAGCGATCCCATTATTATTGATATGGTTGAAAATTTTCATGTTGTTTTTCATGAGCAATTTTATAATACAAAAAATGAATATTGCAATCAAATACCATTTAACACTCGTGATTCAGAGATCATTGACACTGAAATTCAGAAACTTATGAATCTTGGGGTAATAGTAAAGGCTGTGTATGAGCCAGGACAATTTGTTTCACCAATTTTTATCAGACCAAAGAAGAATGGTGAGCATAGAATGATTTTAAATTTGAAAAAATTAAATGAGTTTATTCCTTATCACCATTTTAAAATGGATACTTTCGAGAAAGCCTTGAATTTAATCACAAAAGACACATACATGGGATCTATTGACTTGCGCCATGCATACTACTCTATTGGTATTGCCCCAGAACAGCAGAAATACTTTAGATTTGTTTGGAAAGGTCAACTTTTTCAATTCACAGCCTGTCCCAACGGGCTAGCATGCATGCCAAGATTATTTACAAAGCTACTCAAGCCAGTATATGCTAAACTTCGCAGTCAAGGATATGTCAATAGTGGATTTATTGATGATAGTATTCTTTGTGGGGATACATACCAGCTGTGCTGTGAAAACATTTTTCATACAGAAGACCTCATGTCCAGAGTTGGGTTTATCATAAATCTCGAAAAATCTGTTAGAATTCCCACCAAGAGGCTGGTGTTCTTGGGCAATATCATAGACTCTGAGCAAATGAAAGTGTTTTTGCCCCAAAATAAAATTGATCAAATAGTTTTGGAATGTACGCAGTTGTATTATGCAAAGCAGGCAAAAATTAGGGAGCTAGCACATGTAATTGGCTTGTTAGTGTCGGCATTCTCAGCAGTGCAATTTGGCAAGCTACACTATAGAGAGCTAGAAAAGGGCAAAACTGTTGCGCTGAAGCTTGTCTGTGGTAATTTTGACGCAAAGATGGGTATTAATTGGAAGATGAAAAGGGAACTCAATTGGTGGATACAGCATGTCCATGAACAATATAGGGTTATAAGTCACGGCAATCCAGACATAGTTATACAGACTGATGCTTCTCTGTCAGGTTGGGGTTTTGTCATTGATAGTAGAACAGTAGGCGGTAGGTGGACTAAAGACGAAAGTTCTGAGCATATTAATGTCCTAGAACTCAAAGCAATATTATTCGCTGTTAAATCATTGAAAGAGGAAATCATAGGGAAACATGTTAAGGTTTTAACAGATTCCTCGACAGCAGTGTGCTACCTAACAAATATGGGTGGCATTCGCTCTGATAAATGTGATATGGTTACAAAGCAAATTTGGTTTTGGTGCATAGAAAACAATGTCTGGTTATCATGCTCTCACATTGCTGGGAAAGTAAATTTGGCCGACGAGCCCTCTAGGAAATTCAATGATCGAATTGAATGGTCCTTGTGTCCTGATGTGTTTGAAAAAATCTCTCAAACTATTGAAAAACCGGAAATTGATTTGTTTGCAACAAGGCTAAATGCTAAGTTGCCAGTTTTCTGCTCTTGGAAGCCTGAACCAAATTCTTATTTGGTAGATGCATTTACAACTGATTGGAGTGTATTTTCATGCTCTTATGTGTTTCCTCCTTTCAGCATGCTGGGACGATGCGTTCAGAAGATTTCCTTAGACAGAGCCAGGTGTTTGATAATAGCACCCCTGTGGCCAACACAAACTTGGTTCTCAAAACTAATGGGAATGATTATAAAGGAGCCCTTCATTCTTCCGGCAACCAAAAAAGTTCTATATCTACCACACTCCGATCAAACCCATCCGCTGGCAAAAGACTTAGTTCTGATTGCATGTCTAGTGTCCGGGAATCGTTCAGATGTCAAGGTTTTTCTAGAAGGGCAACCAAAATACTCATGTCTTCATGGCGATCCGGAACCCAAAAACAATATCAGACGTATATATCAAGATGGTTTCGGTATTGTGACAAGTGCAAAATTGATTCAGTTTCGGTTTCTGTAAAGGACGTAGTGCAGTTTTTAACTGAAGAATTTGAGCGCGGAGTAGGATATAGTGCCCTTAATACAGCCAGAGGAGCTTTGTCATCGTTTTTAAGACTTGAAAACGTTCCAGCAGGTTCTCACCCAGTGGTTATTAGATTCATGAAAGGAGTATTTAATTTGCGGCCCTGCAAATCTAGGTACACCAAGACTTGGGATGTTCAAAACGTACTAACATATCTGAAATCACTTTCGCCAGTGAAACACCTGTCATTGAAGGAATTGACTCTGAAATTAGTCATGTTGATTGCATTAACGAATGCCGCTCGATCCCAGACAGTTCATTTGTTGAGTGTAAATAAGTTAATTAAAGAAAAATCACAGTTTGTTGTACAATTCGATTCATTGTTAAAACAAAGCCGGCCGGGCTTTGATTATTCAGTTCTATTGTTAAAATGTTACCCTCCAGATAGGAGGCTTTGTGTATATACTGTTATGAAAGAGTATCTCAGTCGAACTAAGAAAATCCGACCATCCATAAATAAGAAACTGTTAATCAGCTATATTAGGCCGCATGGACCTGTTTCTAGAGACACAGTATCACGTTGGATACGGACAGTCATGATTAAGTCGGGGATTGATGTAACAGTTTATGGTGCTCACAGTGTCAGGAGTGCATCAACATCAAAAGCTCGAGACAACAATGTGCCAATTAGTGTGATAATGAAGCGTGCTGGTTGGACAGCAGATTCTACATTCAAGAAGTACTATTCGTTAAACATTGAAGACGATTCAATGTTTGAAAATGCAGTTTTACAGTAACATCATTAGAGTACATGTCAGTACTGTATTACATGGTTAATTTTGTCATTATCAGCTTTGAAATCTCATTTAAGACTGACAGTGATATGACGAAATAGAATTTAAAAATTAAACGAGACTTACATAGACTCACTGGAGGGATTAAATTCCGCCCCCCATCCCCACACATATTTGGTAAAGGTTTTTAGAACAGCTAGTTGTACACTTAGTCGTTAGATTTATAGAACCATGACTTGCTTATGGATTATAATGACAAAATTTCTTTAAAGCCTGATCTGCGCATGCGCCCCACAATCTCATTTAATCCCTCCAGTGAGTCTATGACTCGTAGAATTACATTCAAACATCGACTTAACCAAGGTAAGTCTCGTTTAATTTTAAAATTTTCCTTTAATTTTGAAAACTGATCCAAAAACTAACTTGATGCAAGACAGGACATCATCCAGTCAGGACCAATCCTGCACCATTATCTGCACCCAACTGCAACACTAACACTATTCCTTGAAAACTACTCGAAAAAAGTTGGATACCTGAGTTGTGAAAATATATCATACTCCTTTCTTGCTTATGTGTGTTAGTTAATCAGGCGTACAAAGGATTGAAGGACCTTATTGCCACATTGTTCAAACCTTTCACAGCAGTAAAGCTTTTGTCTTTGCCAATATTCATGTGAACCCTTTTTGCTAATACTGTTCATAGTTACATCAACTGTTACAAAGTAAAGGAGATATGCAGGAATCACCATAACAACGTATGTCCATCTGTCTGTCCATCTTTCTGTCTGTCCGCAGGCACAAACTTGTCTGGAGGTGTTCTACACTTTTCAACTTGCAACATACATACATAGGGGCATTTTTTCATGTGATATGAAGTTGTGCATGTGTGGTTTTTATCATCCTTTTTGTAAAAAATACAAAAGTTATGTCCATCTTTGAATTTAGTCTTTCTGTAACATCATTATAATTACATGTATTAATATGCACTACAAGACAATTATTTTCTCTGAAACCTTATGGTCCACAGGTGTTATATTTGGTGTGTAATATTGTATAAATTTCCTCTACAATGTTTTCAAAAACTATGTCCCTGGGGTAAAAACCGGCCACACTCTGGGGTCACTTAGCCCTTAAACTTAAAAAAAAAATTGTCCTCTGACACTACAAGTTCCAGAGGTTAAATATTTGGCATACAACTTGGTGGTTCTCTACGAAACATTTGTATGCCCCCCCCCCCC
>VMBQ01012605.1:0-10870 GCA_007657795.1 Dreissena rostriformis
TGTTCAAAACCTTGTTGACTGCCATCTCACATGAATTGATATTAATACATGTTTATTCCCAATCTAATTAAAGGTATAGGTCATATTCACAGAGTGGTAAAAATATTGACATGGTTTTACCAACTGAACAGGTAAAGGTCATATTCCCAGATTAGTGTAAAAAGCCGTGCCTTAAGTGTTGACATGGATTCACTTTGAGGTCATTGTTCAAAACCTTGTTGACTTCCATCTCACATGAATGCCCCAGGGGTACACGCTCTATTCAGCTCCTGTTTAGTTTATGCATGCGTCGCTACCCAATTTAAATCCCTATAAAGATATCCCGCGAAGAAGTGTAACCCAACCCGAAGAAGTGTAACCCAAGCCGGTATTCTGAATGGTTCTTTTAACAGTGCATTCAGTGGCGAACAAGAGGGCTATTTTGAAGAGGTGACCCGAAACTTGTATTTCAGTCTGATACGGTAATACTATAACTCAAAACATAATGGCGCTTTGCTTTTGAAGCCGGTAAATTTGTAACATCATAAAATGTTAATGTCATCATACAGTCATTTTACAGTCATTTTAATTTTGAACAGAAGCCACATGTTTTAAAACTTAACAGTGATTTGTTTTCGCTTTATATTTTACAGGCTGTGTCTTTTGGATTTGGGAAAAAATAGCGCGATAAACCATGACACTGGAAAAAATGAAACATTATTAATATGATTATAAATAACAGTATTCCAATTATATATAAGTGCATATTTAACTGCATTTTAAAATTTATAGTATAAAGTGTTACATAATTATATGGCTGTATAATAAACTCAATAAACCAATTATTTGTTTTATTGGAAAAGTTTGGCAATTGGGAACAATTGTTATTTTGGGCACAACAAATCACTGATCATAAAACATGTGTTAACAGTCATCATAAAATCATTTTACAGTCATTTAAAGTTTGAACGGAAGCCACATGTTTAAAAGATTGTTATTAACCGTTCTTGATTCCTTGTTAACAATATTTTTGTGGTCGTATTTATTGGTTTGTACTAAAGATTGTGTTGTTTGATTCAGCGTTTTTCCTCACCACTTGGGGAATGGTACCGGTACCGGTCAAATTGGGAAAATTAGCGGCGTTTTCATCCAAATTGGGAAATTGATTAATTATGCTGAAAACTTTTTAAAACATGTACAAATAATATGTTGCATATTGACATCAAAGTGGTGAATGACTTCCTGCGAAATCATGTTGCTATTAAAACTAAACAATGAGTTTAGTAAACTAAACACTCTTTAACTGAAACCGTGCTTGAGAGTATGAACTGTCTTAATCTGAACTCTGAGCCTCAGGTTCCTTAGGATAACCTGCCTCCGATTGAACCACGATTAAGCCAGTAGACTTGACCATCAATAAAACATTGCTTTAACAAACATCTGAAAACTACATGTATGCACCAGTCCAGACTCAATATTTGATAAATATTCCCCGATTTAAAGTCAGAATTTTATAAATGCTCGAGATTTGGGATTTTTTTTCGCACGAAAAGTTCACGGAAAAATAATTTAATATAACTCTTTATAATAATTCAAAATATAAGAACAATATCTTAAAAACTATAGTGACATACTTTGTTAGATGTAATTGAAATAACATTGAGATATAATAATCATTAGGTACTTAAAAAAAGGACTTTGGAAATTGGGAATTTTTATTTTGGAATTGGGAAAAATGGTCTCATTGGGAATGGTGCCGTTTTACGGTACCAACTTTATATAGAGGAAAAACGCTGTGATTAGGAGTCGGTCGATTATTAAGTTACTAGTGATGTATAGTAAACCAACCTTGTGGTGATTAATCATTGTAAACGCCATCGGCTATTGTTATTATCTGGTTAACATATTGAACACGCCCTTAATAAGTGGTTTCATTTCACAGTTGATTGGATAAACCAGCATGTTTAATAAAACTACTCCCGTACTTCTTCCGTGATTTTATTGCGCATTCTGTCTAATTATAATGTAATTCATTATGATGGTCAGTTATCAGCTAATAGTATTATTGCAGTGTTTTTTTTATGGCAATTTTTGGGCCGATATTCTGCCCCATTCTCCACAAAAAAGGGAATATTTTAACCCGATTAATAACAAAAAATCCCCACCAAAAGTTTTATTTTTTATTTATTTTTAGAAATAAGTCTCTAAAGATTATTATTTCTTAATGTTATTTCATATACATATAATAAAGTCCATGTAAATAACTATAATTTATATGATTGTGTTCTCCTAATTTGAATTATTATAAAAGAGTTATGTTAAATTAGTTTTTTCCCAAATCAGTGGACTTTTCGCACACTTAAATTCCCAATTCCAAAATTTAATTTCCCCCCAAAATGGACAAGAAACACCTGTGACCATTTGTTGTACATGTAACGTTATATTTACTAACTAATTAGTAAAACAGTTTGATATGGTTTCTTGAATAAGGACATAAGCTGACGTACCATAAATGTCAAAAGGAAAACTTTCCAATAAAATATGAGGCCATTATCTTTCATTTTCCTTTACCAACCCTATTTATCAAGGTGTAATTTCTTGGATCTTATTTCAGCCCATTATAAATACATGTATTAAATCATTGCTTGGAAAGCGTCCTGTCATGAAGATGAAGTTTTTATTGTTGAATGAGGGTGAAAGTACCAGGTGTAGCATTTCTGTGAGTGTGAAAGTACCAGGTGTAGCGTTTCTGTGAGTGTGAAAGTACCAGGTGTAGCATTTCTGTGAGTGTGAAAGTACCAGGTGTAGCATTTCTGTGAGTGTGAAAGTACCAGGTGTAGCATTTCTGTGAGTGTGAAAGTACCAGGTGTAGCATTTCTGTGAGTGTGAAAGTACCAGGTGTAGCATTTCTGTGAGTGTGAAAGTACCAGGTGTAGCATTTCTGTGAGTGTGAAAGTACCAGGTGTAGCATTTCTGTGAGGGTGAAAGTACCAGGTGTAGCATTTCTGTGAGGGTGAAAGTACCAGGTGTAGCATTTCTGTGAGTGTGAAAGTACCAGGTGTAGCATTTCTGTGAGTGTGAAAGTACCAGGTGTAGCATTTCTGTGAGTGTGAAAGTACCAGGTGTAGCATTTCTGTGAGTGTGAAAGTACCAGGTGTAGCATTTCTGTGAGTGTGAAAGTACCAGGTGTAGCATTTCTGTGAGTGTGAAAGTACCAGGTGTAGCATTTCTGTGAGTGTGAAAGTACCAGGTGTAGCATT
Source organism: Dreissena rostriformis (assembly GCA_007657795.1). Taxonomy (NCBI): domain Eukaryota; kingdom Metazoa; phylum Mollusca; class Bivalvia; order Myida; family Dreissenidae; genus Dreissena; species Dreissena rostriformis. The sequence goes on from VMBQ01012605.1 coordinate 3,240, forward strand.
TCTGTGAGTGTGAAAGTACCAGGTGTAGCATTTCTGTGAGTGTGAAAGTACCAGGTGTAGCATTTCTGTGAGTGTGAAAGTACCAGGTGTAGCATTTCTGTGAGTGTGAAAGTACCAGGTGTAGCATTTCTGTGAGTGTGAAAGTACCAGGTGTAGCATTTCTGTGAGTGTGAAAGTACCAGGTGTAGCATTTCTGTGAGTGTGAAAGTACCAGGTGTAGCATTTCTGTGAGTGTGAAAGTACCAGGTGTAGCATTTCTGTGAGTGTGAAAGTACCAGGTGTAGCATTTCTGTGAGTGTGAAAGTACCAGGTGTAGCATTTCTGTGAGTGTGAAAGTACCAGGTGTAGCATTTCTGTGAGTGTGAAAGTACCAGGTGTAGCATTTCTGTGAGTGTGAAAGTACCAGGTGTAGCATTTCTGTGAGTGTGAAAGTACCAGGTGTAGCATTTCTGTGAGTGTGAAAGTACCAGGTGTAGCATTTCTGTGAGTGTGAAAGTACCAGGTGTAGCATTTCTGTGAGTGTGAAAGTACCAGGTGTAGCATTTCTGTGAGTGTGAAAGTACCAGGTGTAGCATTTCTGTGAGTGTGAAAGTACCAGGTGTAGCATTTCTGTGAGTGTGAAAGTACCAGGTGTAGCATTTCTGTGAGTGTGAAAGTACCAGGTGTAGCATTTCTGTGAGTGTGAAAGTACCAGGTGTAGCATTTCTGTGAGTGTGAAAGTACCAGGTGTAGCATTTCTGTGAGTGTGAAAGTACCAGGTGTAGCATTTCTGTGAGTGTGAAAGTACCAGGTGTAGCATTTCTGTGAGTGTGAAAGTACCAGGTGTAGCATTTCTGTGAGTGTGAAAGTACCAGGTGTAGCATTTCTGTGAGTGTGAAAGTACCAGGTGTAGCATTTCTGTGAGTGTGAAAGTACCAGGTGTAGCATTTCTGTGAGTGTGAAAGTACCAGGTGTAGCATTTCTGTGAGTGTGAAAGTACCAGGTGTAGCATTTCTGTGAGTGTGAAAGTACCAGGTGTAGCATTTCTGTGAGTGTGAAAGTACCAGGTGTAGCATTTCTGTGAGTGTGAAAGTACCAGGTGTAGCATTTCTGTGAGTGTGAAAGTACCAGGTGTAGCATTTCTGTGAGTGTGAAAGTACCAGGTGTAGCATTTCTGTGAGTGTGAAAGTACCAGGTGTAGCATTTCTGTGAGTGTGAAAGTACCAGGTGTAGCATTTCTGTGAGTGTGAAAGTACCAGGTGTAGCATTTCTGTGAGTGTGAAAGTACCAGGTGTAGCATTTCTGTGAGTGTGAAAGTACCAGGTGTAGCATTTCTGTGAGTGTGAAAGTACCAGGTGTAGCATTTCTGTGAGTGTGAAAGTACCAGGTGTAGCATTTCTGTGAGTGTGAAAGTACCAGGTGTAGCATTTCTGTGAGTGTGAAAGTACCAGGTGTAGCATTTCTGTGAGTGTGAAAGTACCAGGTGTAGCATTTCTGTGAGTGTGAAAGTACCAGGTGTAGCATTTCTGTGAGTGTGAAAGTACCAGGTGTAGCATTTCTGTGAGTGTGAAAGTACCAGGTGTAGCATTTCTGTGAGTGTGAAAGTACCAGGTGTAGCATTTCTGTGAGTGTGAAAGTACCAGGTGTAGCATTTCTGTGAGTGTGAAAGTACCAGGTGTAGCATTTCTGTGAGTGTGAAAGTACNACTTTTGCAATATTGAAGATAGCAACTTGATATTTGGCATGCATGTGTATCTCATGGAGCTGCACATTTTGAGTGGTGAAAGGTCAAGGTCATCCTTCAAGGTCAAAGGTCTTTTTTTTTCATGTGTTTCTCATCGACCTGCACATTTTGAGTGGTGAAAAGGTCAAGATCAATGATGACCTTCAAGGTCAAAGGTAAAAAAAAACAAAATCCAAGCACATTGGCCATAACTTTTGCAATATTGAAGATAGCAACTTGATATTTGGCATGCATGTGTATCTTATGGAGCTGCACATTTTGAGTGGTGAAAGGTCAAGGTCTTACTTCAAGGTCAAAGGTCAAAACAACTTTGTTGTTTTTGTTTTTCATGTTTATCTCATCGACCTGCACATTTGGAGTGGTGAAAAGGTCATGGTCAATGTTGACCTACAAGGTCAAAGGTCAAAAAAAATAAATCCAAGCACCCACAGCTGAGTGTTGGCACCCGCTATGCGGCGCTCTTGTTTAGAGAGTTATGGTCCTTTGAAATGTTTAAGTTGCTAAACCATCCATCGTATTATTTTGTCCATAGTTATGCCCCTCATGACGTTTTCTTTTATCTGCATATATAGTGCAATATTGTGACAAAAAAAAACTTTGGGGAGCATCACCCGTCTTCGACGGTTTCTTGTTATGATTTTCCTTAGGAAATATGATATAAGAGCTCACATATTTATATTGAATACAAGAGTTTATGCTTGGATCTTGAATACATCTACCCAGCAACAAATAAATAAATATCCATATGTTAAAATTGCTGAGGTTATGCCATGTTATTAAGTTTTAATTTTTATGTCCACCAGTATATACTGGGGGACATATTGTTTTTGCCCTGTCTGTTGGTTTGTTGGTCTGTTTGTTGGTCTGTTTGCGCCAACTTTAACATTGGCCATAACTTTTGCAATAATGAAGATAGCAACTTGATATTTGGCATGCATGTGTATCTCATGGAGCTGCACATTTTAAGTGGTGAAAGGTCAAGGTCAAGGTCATCCTTCAAGGTCAAAGGTCAAATTTATGGGTCAAAATCGCTCAAAAGTGGACATAGTGTTTCACAAACACATCACTTGTTAAAACATGAATTTTTCAACTTGATACAATTATTTCATGCAGCATCTTGGTTGGGGGGGAGGGGGCTAGCTCTTTCAAAGCTATGATACAAATATGAAAATATAAGCATAAACATACAGGCAGTGTTTCATTTTGGAGCGCATCCTGAATCCTATACTCATACAATTGGTTTAGGACTAGTTACAATTTTCAAATATTTCATTTTCACTTTTGGGACTCCTTGATTTATGAATGTAGGGGAAATAGGACCAATTGGTTTTAAAAGCAAATGAAACACTGAACAGGATGGTAGAAGTGTTTTTTTTGCCCAAAATAAGAGGCTGTTTCCCAATATCAAAAAGTAAAGAAAGGCTGTTTCCCAATGGCGAAAAGTAACATTTTTGCTCCAAAAATCTGACCAAAATTTCCCCAAAAAGATGCCAAACTTTTTCAATAAAATCAATTAATGGTTTATTGAGTTTATTATACAATGATTACATTCTGTAGCGCTTTAAAATATAAATTTAAAACAAAAACAGTTAAACCTGCACTTAATAAAGTTATAAACAATTGCTATTCTGTTATGATCATTTTAATAATTTTTCATTTTTTCCCAATATCATTGTTTATCACGCTTTTTTCCCCAATCAAAAAGGCACAGGCTGTAAAATATCATGCACAAAAAATCACTGGGTAGATTCTTCAAAAGTTTTTCAAAAGAACAAGTTGGTGTAAATGTGATTATTTGTCTTCCAGAGCACCTTCAAATGACTGATGTGCCCTGCACAGTGACCTCCCCCTTTGAGTCCCCCTTGATAACCGCTCACCTCGAGAAGCCGGTGCCCAGCTCCGGGTGCGTCACCAACAACACCGTCCCGGAAACCGGCGCAGAGGTGCACGTCATTCGTTTCCATGGCAACGCGGACGAGAACGTGGAGCTCCGGCTCGAGGACCCGTACAAGACGAGTAAGTGACGACAGTAGATGGCAGTACTTATGTATATATATATATATATATATAGCCTTTATTTTGCTTTAAAAATTGTATAACTATATTTATATATGAGTCATAAATGAGTGCTCTGTGAAAACGAGGTTGATACATGTGCGACCATGGCGACACTTTCCGCTTTTATGGTATTTTTGGATTAAAGGTCGTCTCTTCTTAGCGAAAATCCAGTTTTACTTTAGGCAGACAGTGTTGTCCCTGATTAGCCTGTGCAGACTGCACAGGCTAATCTGGTACAACACTATTACGTGCATCAAGCCCCGTTTTCACTGAGCTAGGCTCATATATACATGTATGTATGTCCTTAACCCTTTGCATGCTGGGAAATTTGTCCTCTGCTATAATGTCGTCTGCTGAATTTCTAAAATTAGCATTTTCTTTGATTTTTTTTCTAAGACCACTATCAGAATAGCAAACAGTTTGGATCCTGATGAGACGCCACGTTCTGTGGCGTCTCATCTGGATCCAAACTGTTTGGAAAGGCCTTCAAAATCCGGTTCCAGGGCTCAAAGGGTTAAATAAGATTGATCCCTGGAGAATGCATCGCTGTGTGTTTGCATCTTCAAATGATTTTTTTCGTTGAGGCAAAGAGTTTGTTGAGGATAAATAAACCTACAGGTATATGTCATATTTTTCAGCAACAAAGTCTGGTGTATTTTTAGCTCACCTGCGCACTTAGTGCTCAAGGTGAGCTATTGTGATCACCCTATGTCCGGCAGCCGCTGTGGGGTGGTGTCTATATGTGGCATGCAGTGTTAACTTTTAGATCATTACCACACTAGAGGCCAAAATTTCCATCCAATCTTGATGAAACTTGGTCTAAATGTTTATCTGAATAAAATTATCTCCAAAATATCTTGTCAAGTTTGAATCTGGGTCATATTCATCTAGAGACTAGGTCACCAGGTTAAATCTTAAAAAAGATTGCAACAGTACTCTAGGGTTAACATTTATGACTCAAGTTTAATGAAACTTGGTGAGAATGTTTATCTCGACAATATCTATGTCAAGTTTGAAATTGGGTCAGGTGCATCAAAAAACTAGTTCACCGACAGGTCAAATCTGAGGAACACTTGTTAATGCTCTAGAATTCACATTTATGACTCAGTCTCTGATGAAACATGGTGAGAATCTAAATATTAACCCTTTGCATGCTTGAAATTTGTCGTCTGCTAAAAATGTCTTCTGCTGAATTTCTAAAATTAGCATTTTCTTCGATTTTTATNTTAGCAGATGACAAATTAACCAGCATGCAAAGGGTTAACAATGTGAAGACCATGTTTCAATCCGAGTAAAAAATTAGATGAACAGATCAAGTCTTCACAATTTGGGCCATCTTGTCCCTCTTGCTAAAAGGAAATACTCGTTAGAACGAGATTGGTAATATTATCATATATCGTATATGTTATTAACAAAAAAAAAATCTGATTATGTGATATAATGTATGGCTAATTTAATCACAAATCACATAATTGTGCAAATAAATTTAATACCATTTTGACTATTGGTATGAGGATCTGTATTATATGACACGAATACCATTAATTTGCTAAACAACATCTGTATAAGTAACCATAGTATATGTTCATCTTTCTTGATAAATTCACCATTTCCTGGTGGTACATTGTACTTAATTGGATAGTAAGACAGTGACCTATGCTTGTTCAAAAATAATTTGCTGCTGGCAAGTGTGACTGGGTGGTGGTCTTAGGACCTGGCTATGTTCAACACAACATTGTGGTCTAGTTTCTTGTTGGGGGGGGGGGGGTTGGAGCATCAGGGACGAATTGATAGATTGTATCATTAAAAAGAAACTGAGTAATGATTCTGAAATTGTTTTGTCGACCATAACCTTTAATAATAACAGATGTTACTTGTCTTGTCGCTATTAAATAACGAACTTATTGTTACGTTGAAAAGAATGTGTCTTTTGTGTTGTTTCACACTAGGAAAAATTAGGGGTTAATGACATAGGAAGTAATGATTATGCAAACACACTCTTTAACATTAATATTTCAAATTAGGCTTTTATGTATTCTGTTGAAATTGATTATTTGAAGCTGTATTCATAATAGGCTAATAGAGTAAATACATGTAGGTTCAGGCCTTTACAAGCCGTATCTACCGGTTCATTAAACGGACCCATTCCCAAAGAAAAATGGTAGAAAAAAAGCCCAATTTGAACAAAAAACTCCCAATTTGATTATTTAAGAAGTGTCTACGGAATATCGTTAGGAAATCCGGGTTACACATACAAATCCAGAGGGCGACAATGCGATAGTACGATGGTGACATACTATAATATGATACGACAGTGCGACAATACGATGTGACAGTGCAATAGTACGATGGCCACAATGCGACAACGCGATAGTACGATGGGGACAATGCGATAATACGATGACGACAGTGCTACAGCGCTATGGTACGATGGCAACAATGCGATAGTCATATTGTACTGTTGCCATCATATCATCGCATTGTCGCCATCGTACTATCGCATTGTCGCCATCGTACTATCGCACTGTCGCCATCGTATTGTCGCATTGTCGCCATCGTACTATCGCACTGTCGCCATCGTATTGTCACACTGTCGTCATTGTATTATCGCATTGTCATCATCCTATTATCGCACTATCGCATTGTCACATGGTCGCCATCGCACTGTCACCATCGTATTGTCGCACTGTCGTCATCGTATTATCGCATTGTCGCCATCGTACTATCGCTTTGTGGCCATCGCACTGACGCCATTGTATTGTCGCACTGTCGTCATCGTATTATCGCATTGTCGCCATCGTACTATCGCGTTATCGCATTGTCCCTTTCTGGATTTTAATGGGTAACCACGATGGCCCTTACAGTATTCCGTGAGTGTCTAATGATTATTATATCTCAATTTTATTTCAATTACATCTAACAAATAATACGACTGATTTTGTTTTTTATAATTTGAATTATTAAAAGAGAGTTATTATAAATAAGTCCTTCTCAAATTAGTGGACTTTTCGCGCAAACAAATTGCCAATCCCTAAATTGCATTTTGCCCAAAATGGCCAGGAAAAGGCCTGAGGTTGCACCTTACATGTATCTAGGAAAGTGAAGCCATTTTGTTTGCTCAAAATAACTACAGATATTTGTCTGTTCCCCTATGGCATTTAATAAATATAAAAAGTGTAAACATATAACCCTTGTGAAATTAACACTGTCAAAACATGGTTTAACTCTTTCAGTGCTGGAACCGAATTTTGAAGGCCTTTGCAAACAGTTTGGATTCAGATGAGAAGCCACAGAGCGTGGCGTCTTATCAGGATCCAAACTGTTTGCTAATTTGATAGTATTCTTTAAAAAAAAATATTGAAGAAAATGCTAAATTTAGAAATTCAGCTGACAACATTTTAGCAGACAACAAATTTCCAAGCATGCAAAGGTCTAACTTCTTTGATCTCCTGTCATTGTTCTTGACTTGTGAGTTGTTACTGTTGATTTATGACCAAATAATATGTTATGTTAATGATCCAGTAATTTATGTCAGCTAAGGTAAGAATGTAAATTTACGAGCAATAAATCACTAATTAAAATATGGGTCAAATAATTTAGGTGAATAACCTGACCTTCAATTTGATATAAACTTTGTTGTTTGTTTTTCTTATCCATCCAGACTTGTTTAAATGTTAGTGACCTTAAATTATGCAGTAGTTTAAACATGGCCATCAAAACCAGGTCTGCTAGATCAGTTTTATAAATCAGGGGCAAGCCTTTTCCTTGCGTATCTACTCGTCCGTTAAACTGACCCATTCCCAAACAAAAATTGTAAAAAAAAAAGATTTTTTTTTCCAGATTTCCATTT
>VMBQ01012606.1:0-18771 GCA_007657795.1 Dreissena rostriformis
AGGCTAAAGACCATCATCTCCACCAGGACCACAACAACAATCGGTACATGGAATGTCCGAACCATGTACGACACCGGGCAGACAGCACCAGTGGCCGCATAGATGAGGAAGTTCAATCTTACCATCATATGAAACAGTAAATCAACCTGTACTTGCTCTGGGCAGAAGCGACTGACTTCATGTGAGTTACTGTTGTTCTTCGAGCATGAGCAGGAGGATCCAGCACACACCCAGGGAGTAGCCGTGATGTTTTCCAACTTTGCACAGAGAGCGCTCATCGGGTGGGAGGCGCATGGACCACGGATCATAACGGCCTCTTTCCTTACAAAGAAGAAGAGGATCAGCGTGGACATAATCCAGTGCTACGCCCCTACGAACGACAGTGATGAGGACGAGAAGGACAACATTTAAAACAGACTGTCAACCATCAAACAAGACAGACCAAAGAGAAATATCATCATTATAACCTTGGCATCGGAGGAAGTGTTTTCCATCACAGAAGGATACACATGGCAAATTGGATGTAACCATACCTGTCAACGGAGAACCAGATCGACCACCTGTGCATCACTAGGAAGTTTCGTCGCTCTCTTCATGATGTACCTGTCAAGCGAGGAGCAGACGTGGCCTCGGACCATCATCTCCTTGTCGCCCGACTGAATCTGAAGCTGAGAAAGAGTTGGGAATGGGGGGGGGGCAGCAAACCGCCAACGTTAAAACACTGCTACGCTGAAAGACCCTGGAAGCAAGAAGAGTTAAATGTCACTCTCTCTTACAAGATCCAGGTCCTAGAATCGAACGAGGTGCTAGGAATCGGCACTTCTTGAAACTTTTATCAACTCTCAATGAATTCCTACAATACAAGAACTTTACCTTTTGGACACCCGGAACGTTTCGCGGATTTCACGGAAACCGATGGTTTAAGACTAGATCATAGATCGAAGGCCATTCTTGTAAATTTGATACAATGCTATCCTGGTTGCTTAATTGCGAAAAATACATTCATTATGCAATAGAAACAAAATGAGAGTCAAAAGACACATACAGCAAGTACAATTTATTTGTAAACATATTTCATATCAAGTTTTGACCGTAGTCAGTTTCGATTGATATACTGTGTGCAGCGGACCTTCAGAATTATTCGTGTGTGTGAATGTCAGGGTTTATTAACAGGTCATCACTGAGTCTTCATGACTACCTTATGTGCTGATCTGCCCCTGTGACCTTTCAGGGGAAAATATTTTAATTTTAAACCAAAGTAGGTCAAATTTACCCCGACTGCTCGGGTTTTTCGCCGAAGATTTATTATTATTATCATACTTAATTTTAATACAAATACAACAGTGCACGGTGGCCAATGAGACCTTATCGTTCACTGGTATTACAAAAATAAATAAAAAATAAAAAATAAATATATTTTAATAATAATAAAATGAAAATCATATTATTATAATATAAAATGAATAAATGATTAGGTATATCTATCTATAAGTGTATATATTTTGTCCTATTATAACCATAATAAGTATTGTTATTATCTTCACCATCACCATTGTCTCCATCATCATCATCATTACTATCATCAACATCACTATTATTATCACCATCATTATCATCATAACCACTATTCTCATCATTATCACCACTTTTATTATTATAGTTATTATAATTATTATTATTTAAGATTGTTTGTTTATAGCTTGTTTACTGAATTGAGTGTGATTTTATTTTGCTCTCCGCCCCAAGAGCGGTGTTAGTGGGGGCTCGAGCGGGATACAGGAGACGCCCCGCTTCCAGAGGCGTTCCTGGTTCTTTTAAGTGCCCGGTGTAGAGCGACGATACACTGCACGTGGGTAAAGTGTCGTCGCAGATAGGACGACACTTTCCGTCTAAACTAGATTTTCTTCAAGAAGAGTCTTCCTTTAAACGAAAAATACAATAAAAGCGGAAAGTTTCGTCCCTGATTAGACTGTGCGGACTGCACAGGCTAATCTGGGACGACACTTTACGCACATGCATTAAACACCCTTTTCACAGAGCGCGGTTCAATTTATTTGTTTTTCATTTCGAAATAAAACTCCCGAATAACGGACATGTATGTGACTATCGCACATTTCGAAAGTGGTTCATAGAAAATATTTTAGCTTTTATGTTCAATCGTTAGTGCAAAGGCCTATCGGCACTGTGTTCCAGGTTTTTTTTTAAATAAAAAAAATATGCAAATGACTATCAAATAATTTAGAACTATAAAAATCTTAAGATTTTTCATTTAAGGTTTAATGGGACTATGTCAAGGTGGAATCTGGTTCCTACTGCAATTTTAGTTATATTTACATATAGTTTCGTTACTGAAATACATTCAGTAAATTATTAAATTGTAATATAATGCACAATAAGAATAGAAACAAATAAGCAAAATGTCAGAAAACAACTGGGTATCGAACTCATGGCAAAGCAGTCAAACAAAAGAACGACACAATGACAATAGACATCGCTTTAACCAACAGGTATGTTACCTGTATCAAACCTATAGATATATATAGAGATAATTGTGACGTCAAAATATTATTATAAAACCGGCCAAAACAGAAAGGCTGTTTTTTTTTTATCTCAGCATCATTAATAATTGTCTTATTGTGTGTAACTAGTTGTATCTGTTAGTAAATGGTAAGTTACTATATGTCATTCTTATTTTTGTTGAATACAGAGTTTTAATAAGTTTCCCTTACGGCCTTTTTAAATTGCATAGTCCTTTACATTCGCGACCACCAACATAATTATGTTTGAATGTCCCGATAATACATTATCCTATTATTTTTTGTTGTGATATCTTTTAACTAAATTTTCTCGAAATTAATCCTAATACAATGTTTCTTAAAATTTCCATATCGAATGGATTAACTTGCAGTCAATAAGTGAAAGATATAAATACTTAAATACTTAAATTGGTGACCGTTATTTCTGGATCGCTAGATTGAGGGGCTTGGCTTTTCTGTCATGTGACCATTTTACACCCGTTTAATTTGATGAGTAGAATTCACCAATCCAGTACCGGGTTAATTCCAGTGCAAAGAAGACAAGTGCGACTGTAGTACGGACTTGTGCAACGCATCTGTAACTATGGCAACGTCGCTACATCTGGCATATTTGGTCGTTTCCCTCCTTGTCGTTGCTGTTTTCAAGATTTAAGCAGCTCTCCACAAACATTCAAACCAAACAATTGATAAGTTTCTAATGGACACTTAAATTACTATAAGACTGACACACAAGCATTACACCATGTGGAATTATAATGATATGAGTCGCGTTCTGAGAAAACTGGGCAAATTGCATTTGCGTAAAGTGTCATCCCAGATAAACCTGTGCAGTCCGCACAGGCTAATCCGAGACGACACTTTCCGCCTAAACTGAATTTTCGCTAAAAAGAGATATATATTCTTTATTTCCTCCGATATCGAAGATTCGAACAACATAGTTATACAGTAATCACAAAGCATGTTCAACATAAGAAGAGTGACATGATTTACAAAAAGTGTAATCATGAATAAACATACAAACAAAAAAGTCTTAATGCCTTAATCTTAAGTAAGATTATCCATAATATATTGACAATATCAGCATGTAAGTTGCATACCATTACAAAGAAACATTAAAGTCGATTATAAGCGAATGTATCATAATCAAGTTAAAACAAATCACATATGAGTTTGAGTAAAACAAAATTGCTAAAAAAGGTCATCTTCAGTTACTGTTAATGCACGACACACTAGATGTCTACTCATTGTCATTACTGGAAGACTCATAAATTGCATAAATTTGCAGTGCCCAGTCACTTTGTACAATTCAACAATAAGCTTATTTCTTTTGGATTCTGTTTTTTCACAAAACCAGAGAGTATGGTTCACAATACTGTCGGTGAACTTATTACAGATTGCACATTTATTTGCAAATTGCCTCGACATCGCCATACTCAGGATCTTCGTTGATTTATGGTTTATCACAGAGAGTGACGGTGAAGTCCTAGAAATGACGATGGCGGTAAGCGGTCTATCAGCTTCAAATAGCTTTGAGTCCTCGAGACATGTTATTTCATTTGCATTTTCTGAGCGTCTTTGTCTGTTTGTCATTCTAACACTGTCTTTGATTGTCCGTTTCCATGCCATCTTTCCGGGGAATACACCAGTTTCCAGATACGTTTCTAGGGTAGGCATCAAACTGTACTTTTGTAAAAGTCTATAGATGTCAGGAATCAGCCCTTGCATATTCACGCACCCTAGGCAATATCGTACAAGTCTATGGATGAACACTTTCTTGGCCAAAAATCTTACTGGAAGCCGGCACAGTTGCCCAAAAAACCCAAGTTTCTCAAAGTCTATCAGTTCTTCCGCGGATTCAATGTTTAAACATGACAATGCAACATCGGTGTTTGTGTTCCTACCGACATTAAGAATTTGTTTAACACATCTTCTATGGGATACTTCAAGTTGATTTATGTCACCATTAGAATAGTTGCACCATAGCGGCGAGCCGTATAAAGCTTTGGGCAAGACCACATTAACATAAATTTTTCGAAGAGTTATAGGATTAAGTTCAGCAGGATTAAATCCGCAATTAAGAATAGAATTGAGAGTACCTCTCATCTTTGACGAAGCTTCACACATCAGTGCACCGCTCGACATGTTACGGTCACATTTCAGTCCAAGATGTATGTACGATTCTGCTTCCTGTATAGTTTCACGTCCGAGTGTCCAGATACGTTCAGGTCGATTGCATCGCTGTTCATTAAATACTATAACTGCACATTTCGATGGATTATATTCAAAACGCCATTTACACGAATAGTCATAGCATATTTTCATCATGCCATCAAGTGCGTGCTTTGAAAATGCAATAAGAATCATGTCGTCTGCCACTGTAGGACTATTCATATTCATTCCGTACATACAGAAACCTAGACCAGAACGTTCAAGAGCATCGATTAACCCATTAATATAAACTAGATAGCAGTTCGGTGAACTTTTCCCGCCTTGGCGGGTTCCCTGACGAACAGGGAACCATTCCGATGTATGGCCACGATTTTTCACACAACTAGTCATGTTCGAGTATAATTCCATGAATGCGAGCAGTGAAGTGTCGTCTATTTTTGTGTGGAGCTTGTAAAAGAGGCCGTCATGCCACACTTTATCGAACGCTTGTCTCCCATCCAAGTAGCACACGTAAAGCTTTGATCCATGTTCACGTGCAAAATAAACACTTTCACGTAACGTGAATGACGTCATCAGACAGCCAAGGCCCTCCTGGAAACCACACTGTTGAATGTTAAGGTCGGCCATCATATTTGTACTACAACGTTGTAACAGCACAGATTCAAAGAGCTTTAACACAATAGAGGTAAGGGTTATAGCTCTGTGGCTATCCGGATTGTCCTTTGGTTTCGATCCTCCTTTATGAAGGGTTATTATAACACCACGCTTGAGAATGTCAGGAATGTACACTGTACGAAGAATTGCAGTGAAGAGATTAGCTAATAATGGCGAGACAGCACTCGCTACTGGTTTGAGATGCTCGTAAGTTATACCATCATATCCAGGAGCCTTTCCCTTTGGACAAGAGCGTATACACCTCTCAATGTCTTCGGGTATTACAGTGNTGAGCCGCGCTCCAGGAAAAGGGGGTTTAATGCATGTGCGTTAAGTGTCGTCCATGATAGGCCTTTGTCGTGAAAAGACTCTCTTTAAACGAAAAATATCATAAAAGCGGAAAGTGTCGTCCCTGATTAGCCTGTGCGGACTACACAAGCTAATCTGGGACAACACTTAACGCACATGCATTAAACCCCATTTTCTAAAAGCGCGACTTAAATTCTTCATTCAAATGGCCCAAATCGTTGTTTTGTTAGACAAATGTTCTTGAATATCCAAATAAAGCATAGTTTTAATATATTTCTTGTGTTGAGATCATATATGTTATTGTTTTTTGTTAAATTTTATACCCATATTCTAAGTTAAATAATGGGTGATATCCCCTATAAAATACGACCTACCGAATAGGAAATCTGTCTTTCTTAGTAACGTGCTCAGTGCAAAATCTATATTGGTATTCAACAGCTGGGAACACAGATGACTTTTTATGTACATTTTCGTAATTTCTGCGCGACGTTTAGACTCGGTGCAAGAAACTGCGTTTGTATGCATGCGCGTGTGTGAACTAATTGTGATTTATTTTTTGGTATTTTGTAATGTGCGTCTAAGCGCCTTTGAACGTGCACTCTTGTATGAAAAGGGCGCTATATAAATCCGGTATAATAATAATAATGTATTAATTTGAAATAAAAAATAAATTTCAAACAATAAGTTCAATATTGATTTTATTTTTCATTTTTTTATCGTAATGGGGTTCATAATCTATGGAATATAACAATAATGTGGAGGTTCGCTGGGTTGCATTGAAATATAAGATTAATATACGATAAACTATTTCTACGATGCCTGTCACAAATTGGCTGTCCCTTGACGCCACGTGGTTTCTGCCATGCTTGAAATACGAGCCATGAATTGAAGTGGTAGCAGTTGAAGTTGTTATTGTAAAAAAACCTGATAGTGTATTTGCTATACGGCCACCAGCCCTTGCAAATACATAAACACATACAACATGCAAATATGGGTTAAATATCAATGTGAACACATATAATTCAATAGTGGTACTACAAAACAAGTGGATGTCAGGGATGACACTTTCCGCTTTTATGACATTTTTCGTTTAAATGAAGTCTCTTCTTAGCAAAATCCAATTTTGGTGGAAAGTGTCGTCCCTGATTAGCCTGTGCGGACTGCACAGGATAATCTGGGAGGACACTTTACCCACATACATTATGCCCAGTTTTCTCAGAACGCGACACATATAACAAAACTAAATGTCAGTATGTTGTATTCCCCTTACTGCACAATTGACTCGTACAGAAGGCCCTCCTACCAGCCCTTGGTTTGGTATCAGAGTTTAAAAATATACGCGATACAGAAAACAACAAAAAGCTAAAATGCTGTTGAAACATGTTTGTGTGAAAATTTGCCATTTTGAAAGATCCTTAAACATTTTTCCATTCGCTTAATGAATTTGGCTTCCTTGTCAGTTGTGTCAAAATTACCTATATCTGTTTGTTTTGTGAATAACAAACTGTTACAAATCACATTATGTGCTATACTTTGATAAAAAGAACGGAGCATTCATTTTATAAATGACTAGATACTATGACTTTTTTTATAAAGATGTAGTTGATACTCGTTTTGGATTCATTTCATCTTGCCTCAGAAAGTTACGGTTCTGATTCTTTAATATCTACATAACCACTGCGTAATTAAATAGCAATTAAATTTAAATGTATTCTCATTTTATGCTATTTAATTTAAATCGTGATGCTACGAGGTCAACTTTCACTTTAATGCTTAATGAATAACTCTGGCCAAGTGTGAGGTTTGGAGCTTCTGAAAACAGGTTAAACCCCAAATAATTCGAATTGACCGTTCCAATGCAATGACCCCCGTTTCGTCCGTGTTTTTTTGTGAATGTATGTCTTGTCTATAACATGTATTTGCGCCCCTTTTATGGCAATGGTTCCTTGTCATAAATCAAAGACCGCATTATAATGTGATAATACTTATTTTTATGAACGAATTGTCAAATGTGTCAATTCTTATATAACATATTGTTGGGAAGTCATCGGTAAATCGTTATATCATAGGCAGCAGCAACAGCAGCTGCATCTTCCGGTATCATCAAGAGATAGTCTGGACATATATTCAAACCACACAATAGTGTTCGTATATAAACATTATAATATGGGAGATCACATAATATGTGCCCTCGAAAGGCTTCTTATGAGATTATTTCGTCAACATCGAAATGTATGGTATGTTAATATTTGATTAACATGCAGTTTTCTTTCGACACATTCAAATCACACTTTAAAAGCCGCATCATGCGAAAATGGGTCTTATAGGGTTTCGGCCAGCGTAGCTCAAGACCAGCCTGGGTAGTCTGGGTAGGAGCTACGCAGTTCGCTATGTAATCACGCAAGGCTATAAAGTCTCATAAGGGATCTCCTGACCAGACTGCGAGCTGCGCAGGGTGGGCTATAGCAACGCTGGACGCATATGGAATAAAAAACATCTTCGCATAGAAAATTGAGGTCAAACTTTGTCATTTGTTCTGGGGGAATTTTTCTCGAATCAGCCAATGAAATATTCTAATGTATTCATTTGGATCTGCTGGCGTTATGTAAAGGTCGTTTAAGGTGAAAAGCTGGGGTAAAAAGCTATGCCGAAAAAATATACGCGACACAGAAAACAAACTCAAATGATGTTAAAACATGTTTGTGTCAAAATATTCCATTTTGAAAAACCCTTGAACACATAAACACATACAAAAAGTCAATATGTTTTTTTTTAATATACCACATTTATATAGCGCCCTTTTTCACACTCGAGATTTGCTTTCAAAGGCGCTTTACATTTTTGCCCTGGGTCATAAGTCGTCCGTTATCTTGGGGCAGTATGCAGCCATGGCACGGCTCACAGGTACCCATTTATACACCTGGGTGGAGAGGAGCAGATGTGGGATAAATTTCTTGCTCAATTGTGGTACTGCAGAACAAGTGTTAAAGTTAACAGCAATTTACGTCTTTCGACGTTATCTTTCGTATTATGTTTTCATCACGCGAGGCCATAGCGTTATTTAATTTGTTGACTGATCCGCGCCTGGACGGGCCCCAGATGTGGATATGCCATGTGTGACTGACTTCTACTATTGACCGACCTCTACTATTGATAAATACAGTTAGCAATTCATATATGCATGTGTTAGCCTCTATCTAACTAGTAATATCTATTATGTTCATGTTTTAGCCATTGTTTCGTATACCGGTAATATAATTATTTTATTTTGTGTGTGCTTTAAAATGTTTCTAATCATGTGTATGTGCTATAAAATTGTTATTCATTGCTTTAATATGCTTTTAAACATGTATTTATATGCAATACTTGCTTTTATATCTTAAATTTATTATAGGTCTGATATGCTTTGTTTTTAAGTATTTTAATGTGTATAATATGGGAGGCGGAAAACTACAACGGGCGAGGCATGGTATGGTATTGCGCAAGGGGGGGGGGGTTAGAGNCCCTAACCCTTACCCTAACCCTAACCCAGGGTTATTTCCCCTATACCAGGCCTCGCCCGTTGTAGTTTTCCGCCTCCCGTATAGGGCCTCGCCCGTTGTAGTTTTCCGCCTCCCGTATAATATATGTTTGAATATTGAACCATGCAAGACAACTTTAATGTAGTTTTAGGTATCTTACCATTGTCTTATATGTATGTGTTTGTAACATGCAAAATATTATGCTCTAAATGTACATTCTGTACTTAATTTGTGTTTTATTTGCTTTAACTATGTCTTCGTACTTGAATTATTATATAATATGCTTAATCTTTCTTTTAGCTCAATATATACTTGTTATAATATATACATTTGTTTGTTGGGAAATAGCTCATGAGCTAATGTTTATTGTTGTTCAGATCCGACGTAAAATAAAGTTTTTTGTATCTTGTATCTTGTATCTTGTAATGTGATAATTAATTTTATGAACGATTTGTCAAATGTGTCCATTCATATAAAACATTTTGTTAAGAAGTCCTCGGTAAATCGTCAATATCATCATCATCAGCAGCAGCAGCAGCAGCAACAGCAGCTGCGTCTTCTGGTATCATCAAGAGATAGTTTACACATATATACTCGATGTATTCACAATAAGGATGATCATTACTAACAAAGTAAACGACGACACTGTTAAACAATTTCATTTTATCTATCAATAATAATTAATATTCAATCAGTTAAGTACAAAAAACAAAACGTACATTCACTTAGCAATGCGCACCTACCTTTACTCGTCACTAATGAGAAATAAGCAATATGAAATTTATTTTCATATTTGAGAACATACACATATACTGTTGAAACTGTATGAAAAAATAGAATTATACAACTCCATTTCTCTTAATACGCTTTCCATGTTCAACATTAACATGGTACTGTTTTTGCAAACTAATTGATTAAAAACGACAAGCAGCACGCACAAAGAGCAAATTAAAACAAAATAATATATGGTGAATTTTACACATTCAATGGTTTGAACTATTTAGCAAAAGACGAAAATCAAAACTGTGCTAAACTGCAATATTCAAATCTGAAGTCAAATGCTTTGAAAGTAATTTGAAACGAACAACAATGAAATGCTTAAACGCGCATTTGAAAATAAATGTTTCAATATTTCCAACTCGTAAATTTAGGGCATGTATTCAATTAACAAAATTAAAAACTAACATTTGCACAAAACATAAACGTTTTTAAATGTTATTGTTTTATTGTATCGAGGAGTATGCACCTTGTTCTCTAGCAGCAATAAACAATGCGTCGTGTTGTTTCTTGATTCAAATTGTAATATTGAGAGTTAAATTGACGTCATTTTGTTGTTTTAATGATCCATAAACGAAACAGGAAAGCTCTTGGGAATATATTTCTTTAAAATGGGCGGAACATACACACAATATAGTCATTATTTAATTTTAATAGACTTTTTTTTTTAATCATACTTAGATCGTTGTAACAATCGAATTGATTTTTTCTAATATATTTTTTGTAGAATACAACTCGTGGGTAATTCGACAACACATTATGTTCGCATTATATAATAATTCCATTTATGGCACAAACACATGCATCAATTTACATAAACTTTCAAATATGTTTCGATTTTTACAAAGTTTAACAAACACTTCTAGACATGAATAGCATATTTTTTTCCTATAATGATCATGTCGTACAACTACATGCATTAAATTAAGTTATGAGTCCGGGGTTAGCTGAAGTCGCACAGAAATTCGATTAATGACGTTGCGAAACATACATTTAGAGGATATTTTATATCCATAAATTTTTAAGCTTAGGTCATCGTTAGAATCGTCATCAACACCGTCATTATCAAGTGTCCGGTCATACATTCTGAATCGTTTCACAGCAACATTCTTCCGTGCATCCAGTTCCTGTTGAATCGGAATGTATGTTTGCAGCGGAGGATCATCGCCAAAATCACAACCGAATTCCAGCTCAATCTCAACTGTCTGAGTACATGCAGTCAGTGTGTCAACAAGTTCGCGTAATTCGGACGGTAGCAGTTTATTGCAGAAGATATTTAAATACCTCAATGTTTGAGGTAGCTGTAGGGCGACGTATGTATGCACATATAGTGTAAGCGTTTCTAGCTGTTTGAGCGATGATAGTGACTGGGACAACGACTCTTTGTGACTTTCGCTAAAACCTATTAACACATTATGCAAACAAAGACTCTTGATTTTCAGACCATACAATGCCGCCCACAGTCCGGGGTTGTCGTTAGACACACCAATACTAAGCGTTACCAGCTGTGTGAGTGATACTAGTGACTGAGAAATCAACTGTTTATGATTCACTCTTAAATCTTCCCACATACCACTCAGATTCAGACGCGTGATATTCAGACCACGTAGAGCCTTCCACAAACTGAGACTGTCATTATTCGCCACAATACTAAGCTCTTCAAGCTGTTTGAGCGATGATAGTGACCCAGACAACAACTTTGCATCATTCACCAACAAGCCTCTCCCCCGACAACTCAGACTCAGGCTCTTGATATTCAGACCATACAAAGCCTCCCACAGTCTGGGGCTGTCGTTAGACACACCAATACTAAGCGTTACCAGCTGTGTGAGTGATACTAGTGACTGAGACATCAACTGTGTATGGTTCACTCTTAAATGTCCCATCATACCACTCAGACTCAGACGCTTGATATTCAGACCATACAAAGCCGCCCACAGTCCGGGGCTGTCGTTAGGCACACCAATACTAAGCGTTACCAGCTGTGTGAGTGATACTAGTGACTGAGACATCAACTGTTCATGATTCACTCTAAACTCTCCCCACACACCACTCAAACTCAGACGCTTGATATTCAGACCACGAAGACCCTCCCACAAACTGGGACTGTCATTCTCCACCACAAAACTTAGCTCTTCAAGCTGTTTGAGCGATGATAGTGACCGAGACAACAACTTTGCACCATTCACCCACAAACCTCCCGACCCGCCACTAAGGTTCAGACTCTTGATATTCAGCCCAAGCAGAGCCTCACACAGACCAGGACAGATCTCCCCCATACGTACGTGCATTGTGAAAGTTTTGTTTACATCCGTCGTTATTAATAAAACATCATATGTAGATGATGTGCTGACTGCGCCTTCTTCACACGACGTTATGTTACAGCCACGCAGCTCACATTGCACCTGATGATCAAGTGTCAGCAGGATTTTAAACAGACCGCCTAGCCAGCTAGTGGGACATGTGACATTGAGAAGTTCAATACGTTCTATGGAGGGCAGTCCTGCAGGAGGGTGTGTGCTCTGGGACGGATCGGCACCGTTTAGAACAATCGAGACCGGAAGTTTCGATGTAGCCGAACTGCCAGAATCTAAAATAAACAATTTATATGGATGCAAATATATAGTAAATTCCGTTATATTGGTTGAATTCTGCTCACACCCAAGTCACTATATAAGATTAAATCAGTACAAATTCCAATACAGCCGATGCATAAGTATAAAATGACTACCGTGTGGTATGAAATATTCAATAATATTAGTTTTATGGTCCCAATGGTTCACTGAAAATATTTCCAACATGCGTAATGTTTAAAATATGATATGTGTATATTTACACAGAATTGTAAAGCATAATAGTCATTATAAACATACGATCATATTTTATATTCAAATTATCTCATACGCTGCATGTGCCGGATATATATTCAAACACTTTGCAAAAACTACAATATTCCTGGCAAAAACAATACGCATACTGCATTACTGGGCATGAAAAGTGTTAACAATTAGCGCTTATCCTTACTAACCTACTTAAACGAAGGTAACGGTATCGATACAGCTTTACTGTCTTAGCGTTTTACAGGAAATGCTAAGTGTCGCCTTAGTAAACAGTGTTATGCACTCTTAAAAGGGTAGTATCCGGATTACAAAACACACACAATATATATGTGCGGACAACTTTGGATAAGCATTTTTAACATGCATTTCCTGTCTAAGGAATTTAACCTTCAAAAAATTAAACATTGGGAATTTGTGTACGTCGGAATCTTAAATTCGTAGATCGATCGACCCACCAAAACAGTGAAAATTAACGTGAAACGAAACATAATGATTTTCCAGTTTGAAAATAAATTATTTTTACATATTATCGTTGTTTGTATGCACAAAAAAAGACGACCCATACAGATGGTATTACCAAACATATCGCAACAGTAATCTCCCTGAAAACTTGTTAAGTAAATACGTACATCACAAGTAAAATCATTCAAATGAGATAAGATTCTTATTATAAAATGTCACACATTGAATGCATCTACTAAGTGTTAAACGCGATACCAATAATATTCATGATTCGGTATCTAAAGATATCATATTTCTATTATCGTCGTCAATTTATTATAAGTATGGTCGAGATATAATTAGAACCGATCTGCGCAAGTTTCAGGTAGGAGGCTCAAAAATGGTACTTCTAGAGAGTTAACAAGGCTACCTAGTTTTTTTAACCCACGTGATCCAGTTTCGAACTAATCTACGCTGGTAATGCGGATACTTCGATAACGGATGGCACTTCGATAATAGAGAAAAACAAAAATCACGCGCGAAATATAATTTCACCTTTTTTTAAGATAAATATCATTAATTTAATTTTTTGAGATACTAAACAAGTCATGATGGATTGAATAAATGGTATATACTTTGGAATTGTGAAGAAAGAATTTCAAGAAAGAATGGTAGATATTTGCCAAAAATTAGATAAATTCCATCGGAAAACAACATTAACTGGATTTTCAGTTCATATTTTAACAAAATAAACATACTTAGAAATATTGCAATGCTGTGTTTGCATTTCCAGCATGTAGAGTAATTATTGAGCTTCAAATACTGAAAATTTGATAGTACTCCATGAAATATTAACGAAGATACAGCATGTTTTAATACGTCGTATTCATGATGTTGTACACACTGTGATTCTCGATAAAGGGCACGTCGGATAACGGAGACTCTCAACAAATCGGACACTCTGGCAACGAAGCTGAAGTAACTGAATTTAAGGGCAATGTCAATATGTTCATTAGCAACAGCTTCTCTGTATCCTGCCAGTATGATCTCTTGAAATGAAGAGAGGTTGGCAGCTTGACATGAAAAGGAGTCGGCATATGGATCGAAATCAATTCGTTCATTCATCATGCTCGATAGCTTTTCCGCACCCGATTTGTTAAGCCCACACAGAAATATAAACACCTGTGCTATGTCCAGATATGCACCCTTATAACGGGTAAGATAGCCAGACATGACGTCATCAATGAGATTGGTATTTAGGGCGATATGATAAGCTGCGAGGAATTCCTGAATGCTCAAGTGGATAAACATATATAATGACGAGGATCGCAGTGTAGAGGCATTTCGTGTTGCCGATAAAATTCCGGATTTTAATGCAAAGTCCTTTTGTTCTCGCTCAGCCATCTTGAATTTCTTTAATTCCATAATGCTAAACACTAGTGAATTTTCCTTTGTACTTAAAAACAACAAATGAAATGCCATTTCAGCAAGACGATTCAGGTGTTCCATATTGGGTTGTATGTATTGCGTCCCTGTGAAGCAAGGAAAGGATGGCTGTTGACATCACATTGCACTGTTCGCTTTCTTAACCAGACTTTCCAGTAAGAGAATGTATATTTGACAAATAGATCCTTTCAATTCTATTCCATCTGCAAACGAGCAAACAATGACAGAGAGCATAATTGGCGATGACAGTAACTTGCCGAGCTTCTGATTCCGTATGAAGCGCTTAAATGCTAAGTTTTTTTTGTTTAGGTCTTTCGTATCTACCATACCACTCAGGATAATTCTGCTGAGCACAAACGGGTTGTTTATTCCTTCCAGTTGCAGCAATGCGTCGATGTCTGAGTGGCTAATTTTCCCTTCAGCCAATTTCCAAGGTCGAGTTGTAATTAACATCACACANATTTTGCAACATGAATGGGTGGCGGATAAACCCTTCCATATTTATACACACTTGGTAACAGTCAAAGGTACCTGTATACATACACTTGGTAACGGTCACAGCTTCATGTATACATACACCCGATGACATATAAATGAAGCTAGAGCATGTTTTAAAAGGTCGTACGGATGATGCTGTAGACACTTTGATTTCCGATAAAGGGGACGTCGGATAACAGAGGCTCTCAACGAATTGGGCACTCTGATATCCGAGGTTTGAATACGAATATTTTATTTTGCAGTCAAAGGCCACCAGCCCATAATACAGACAGTGTAATTTCATTATTATATAAAATAAACTGAGTAGTTAAAGAATGCAAAGTCATATGATGCAACACACGCATGCACTTTTGTAGAACTAATACTGCTATACATTATAATTTCACAATTTTTAAATATCAGAATGCAAGTATAAACATATTTAAAAGGTAAGCCACAGCGTATGATTCATTTTCAATGTCAAGCAATATAATTATGCTTTGTCGTCTTCTTAAAATGCGGTTATTTAAAGTGTTACTACATTTGTATTCTTAACTAAGTGTTTGCTATTCCGGCATGTAGAGTACATGTACATACTGTGCTTAAAATACTGAAATTTTGATAGTATTCAATGAAATATGAACGAAGATAGATCATGTTTTAATAGGTGGTATGCAAGATGTTATAGACACTTTGATTCCAGATAACGGACACGTCGGATAACGGAGACTTTTAACAAATTTGGCACTCTGATATGTTGTAGACCGGTGGGAATACCGGTGTAGTACCATGCAACTACCAAGGCAGCAGACATCGAGAGGGATGTATAAGCTTCAACGTTACAATCGATATAAGAAAAATAAATTGAAACTAAAATGGTCCCCAATATGTCGTGTCTTAATTGAATATCCCATGAAAAAACTAAATTATGATTATATTCCAAAAGGATAAGAAAAATGAAGCAAATTGTCGGTGATTCGTTTTACATTAACCTCAGTACAGAAATTGTTAATTATTGATAACAGTATTCAACAGCGAATTTTTCATTTCATGTTCACTAAAAAATAGCGTTTTATATCTGTTAAACAGTGTCGGTTAATCGGGAACAGAAGGGCCGTTGTATTTGAGATGATCGGCTAAAGAAGTATCCATGAAAATGTATGGCATCCGACTCTTTAAACATTTGAATTTCCTAAAATACGTCAGTAAACAACAAATTTAATATGTTATAACATTAAAAGACATATTGATCTTTTCATTCGAATAGTTAACACGTACTTGATTTATTTCTAAGTATTTTTATTTTGTTGAAATATATACTGATCATCCAGTTCATGCTGATTTTCGATGGAATTTTATCGTTGATTTGCATATAATCCACCGTTCTTTCGCGAATTTCTTTCTTCGCAATACGAAGTGCTATATCATGTATCGCCCAAACGAATTTCCGTGTCTGGAAACCCAATGTACAAAGCATAAATGCAAAAAAAGCTGAAGTACTCATCTCTGGCGCGTGGCTTTTGTTGTTATCTGTTATCGAAGTGCCATCCGTTATCAAAGTATCCGCATTTCCGGCGTGATATCACTGGTCTTAAAACAAAGATCTATAAAAACAAAATATCGAAACTTGGGTTCGTACTTATCCTTATTTTTTTATTTATAATGTAACATCTTAATTTATGAAAATTACCGGTATTACGAACGGAAGGATGGACGGACTGAAGTATGTGCAAGTACAGAATTTCGATGATATTGAATCTGTTTTGCACGTTTATAAATAATCTCGTTCACGGTGAATTGTATGGATAAAGCGGATATTTATCGTCTGAGATATGTTTTTCAAAGAGATTGAAAGATAAATAAATTGAAATTCAAGAAAAACAACTCCTACTGAAAAATGCGCCTTACGTGAAAGGGAGACAACCTATTCCAATCTGGTCTCGGGTCGTTTCGCCCTTAATCCCGTTCGCCCTCTGTCAACCCGGGTCGTTTCGCCCAGGGTCGTTTCGCCCTTACAAGTGGGTTGTTTCGCCCTTATCACAATCTTATCACCAACAGTTGAGTAGGCGGTCAAGGTTACACACACACACACACACACAACTTATGTTGAACAACAACGATTTGGCCTACTGACAAACTATATCTTGGAATAAACCTCGCACATAGTTAAAGTCAGGTAGGACATGGCATTTTATACATTTTCCCAATCGAATTCACTTATATTTAAATAACTCTTTTTCTCACATTATGCTAATTAATTGGGATCGCATTAACTATTTGGAGCTGTCATCGCTGGTAAGTAGGTCATACACGTGCACTTGGACTGAGTAAAAAGGTAAACATTGAACGAAATTCCGATCAACTCAGCACCTTATGTGACTGGAAAAGGTCAGATTCACACATAAGTGTTAACAAATAAGGCGATAACCAGCAAACACTTATGGTTTTCATTTATTTACCTGTATGTATTGAAAACAGGCAGTTACATAACACACCATTACATAAATTCGGACATGGATACAAATTCGGATACGTGGTTTCGGAAATTTTTAAGGCACTTGTCCAATCGCTTACGAATTGACCATATTGTTCATCTGTATTTTCCTTTGTTTACCCTTAAACATATTACGGAAAATGCAAGTTACCAAACGCTTTTAAAATTATGCAAAAACTGGTTTTCCACAAGAGAGACAACAGTTTATAAAGTTAATCACTTGTTAATAAATAATTTTTATTTATCAATGAACAATGGTCCATACATCCTAGTTACTTTATTATAAGTCGCTATGTTTTGACCATTAAATGTATTTTGCATTATAAACTGAGAATTTGAAACCCAATATATTATATAAATAATCTAAATTAATTTACTTCTACTGAGAAACGTCTAACAATAGTCTATATTTTATTATTTAACAACATTTTGATTGAACTTTTTATTCCCTAAACATTAAAGTGCTTTTATATAGGCATGCCTTTTCCTGACCATTTTGGGATTAAAAATTAAAATTAGAAAAAGAAAATCAAATAAATTATAGTAATAATTTGTAAGGTGTAATTAAATAGTATTTAAGACATAATAATCATAATAATCGCACTTCCCTCTTCATTTTTTTTTTTTTTTTTAATTGGGATTATTTTTTTCAAATTGGGATTTTTTTTACAAATTCGGTTTGGGAATGGGTCCGTTTAAACTTTAATGGACCTGTAGATATGCCAGGAAAAGGCCTGATAGGTTATCCTTACTTCCACATTGTCAGCCTCGTTCTCGAATGACTCGATTAGATTTATTGATGTGTGCAACTCTTACAGAACTCACTATCAGGTATGGTAAATGGGTCTTTTTTCTCACACCTGCTGTTGTCTACGTTGATTGATTATGGATAAATGAAGTAGTGTTATCTTTATAATCCGATAACATGCCAGTATTGTATATCTGTACATTAAGTGAAATGGCTAAGCATTATTACATTGGAACCTTTGATTGTTATAGAGTCCTGAAAAAAACTGGTGGACCACCGTTCCACTTTAATTTTAAAAAAAATGATGGACCGAGTAAAAGTTTCAGGGTTGGCATAAAACCCGGGTTTTATAGTATTG
>VMBQ01012608.1:0-18748 GCA_007657795.1 Dreissena rostriformis
GTTGATTTCTTCAGCGACACAGTAAAATTTTCTTTTCTCTGGCGAATTTTTATCCCCGGTTGACGTCACATCCGACTAAGGGACACAACTCTAACACTAGTAAAAGCGAATAACTGAAAGGGTCTATTGTTAAACACAGCTGTTTGCAATTTAAAGCGCCTTGTGTTTACACATTATAACTCCCCCTCAAGTGATACGCTTTGCGCTGCAATTTGAGGTAAGTGTAGCATATTGCGAATAATACTTTTACACTAAGACGCTCTAAATGGTTTTGTCATATATTTTTAGAATTTATGTACACCTGTTTATTATCAAAATCATTGTATTTATATATGCCGCTCAATCAATAACAGGATGTATTCTGGATTAGAAAATCTTCCGTTCGAGAGCATCTTTAAAGTAACGACATACATTTTCATTTTACAACCTATCCCTAGTAATTTTCGTATAATGATTAATTTTATGTATTTGTTAAATATTTGTTAAATACGGGTAAGAAAATAGATTGTTTTATTTTTCTTGCACTGTTACTTTAAGAAACAACTTTAAATGGAGGCGCTCAATTTTAAGGGATTCGCTCGGTGATTTATCTAGTTCAGTGAACGTGTATAGCTCGAAAACATTCACTTGCCACTTAAATGTATGCACAATATTTCAAAATACATTTACAATGAATGTACATTTATAAGTTTTCATTCAGGAATGGAAAACACTGGATACAAACCATATCCCGCTAAATACTGTTATAGTTTCTATACAATGTCGAATAAAAAATCGTACAAAATAAAAAGTGTAAATATTTGTAATTGAAAGGTAAAGTACCCATAAAACAGTCTTACCTGTTATAACCTTTAATCTCTTATTCTTTGTGTTCAGCTCTGAATGCCGTTTTGTTCGAAGATGCCCATCTATGTGACAACATACATATTAATACAACGGTAGTCCTTCTTGGAAAACCATCATTGAGTAGTAAAGATGGATTCCAATCAAAATGGCTCACCGCTTTAATAAATGTATGTACTTCTAATTAATGTATCGTCCCTCCTCGTGCCAGTACGTATGATGTCAATGTTGCAAAATAATAAACACATTGTTTATGGACAATTACGTAGTTAAGGTACGGTAAGTATACAAAGAAACAAATGTGTCGTTTATACATAACCTTTGACAATGTCAGCGGATGAATTAAACCTTTCGTGGCAAATCTATGATATGTTTTTTTTTGTAGAGCAAAAAATGTGCAGACAGTCACTTGAGGCGGATTTACAATTATAGAAAAGAAAATTACTTATATNAACAACATAATGTATGCGTTTATAACAGCATAATTTGTAACTGTTAATATCTAAAGAAGATCATTTTAAAATGTTGGCTAATATAATGCAGTATGACTGATGTTTTGGACATAAGAAGTGTTTACAGAACATGATTTTTTTTTATTCTGTTCAGTCGATTTTCCTATTCACGGTAATACATATATCAAAAAAACAAATATGCCTGCAAATCTGCACTATTTGGTGACACATTTGTTTGAACTTGTGTAATTCTTTTGTAATTTTGAATTGTTTTGACCCAAAAATATGCTGTGTTATAATAGATTAATGTCATGTATTAATTTTACTTTTCTTATTTATTTCCAGCAAGGCAGCCAATAAGATTTCCGGTAATTGGTATACACAAATATTTGGTAAAATGTTGCTTTTATGTTACAAAAATTCATATTTGTATTTTATTTATATTAGTGATGGCAAAGAAAATTCAAATAATTGTATATTCGAATAAAAAAAATCGGTCGAACTGTTTTCGCTATTTGAATAACTACTTTTTTATTTGATTTGTTTTCTTTGAGCGTCTGACGTACATACATTGCAATTATTAGTCTATACTTTTTAACATTATATGCCACCTGTGGATATCAATTACACAGGATGGTTGTCAAAATTGACCTTTTACCGTACTGTTGTAATTACAGTTTGGTGTAACTGATAATCCCACAGATGAAAGTAATGTTGTATTAAAAAAATAAAAATAAAGATGGTGTCCAAAATGGCTGCCCAAATCAAGCTGGCTGCTCAAAACCAAGATCATATCCAAATTGGGCATGAGAATTTGACTATGTACAAATAAAACAGTTCAGTAGCAATTGAGTGTTTAATATATGTCTAATCAAATGAATTTCAATAATACATGTGCATAGTATAGTATTACACGAACATATCGACTAAATCCTGACAATTGGAGAAAAATCATATTATCTCTGTGTACAGCAGCTTCTTCAAATATATAATTTGTTTTATGAAAATACATCGGTTTAATGTCATAAAGCAAATTACATATCAATTGGAATACCATAAAACGTATTATTCAAACTTTGTTCACTTAGGTCAAGATCAGGTCACCTTTTTCAAACATCATGGTATAAAGAAGTATATGTACAATTTTAGCTCATGCTGTGAGTTGTGTAACAAAAAGTGATGTTTTTATGTTAATATTAGTTCTGTTCACATATTTTGTCTTTCATAAAAACAAATACCTAGCCAAATACACTATGCCCCATCTTTTCTCTACAAAGTAAGTAATCTAACGCGCATGTTTTTTCTGCTCATTGTTGCATCGTATTATGACAACCTGAACCTTTTGACAAGCACACATGATAGTACATGGTATTTGCAGTTGATTGCATGAGCCCCGAAGTGTTGAACATGTGCTATCGTTTGTTAACCCGCCTTTTATCATTGTTAGCACACATTTTAAGGTAAAAGGGCGTTTGACGCCTTGTCTATTCGCCTTATCACATGGATTCAGATATGGGGGTCTGCATCTAATTTCCATATACACGCGTGTATGTGGGCGCGTTTCAAATGTTCACAAAATGCTTCCGTGGTTGGTGGCAACCTTTATAGCGATGGTATTATCATTACCTGACTGTATTTCCCTGGCTGCCAAAGGTTTTGTCTTTTAACATACACTTTTTTCTGTATCAGGCTTGTCCTATCATGCTGAGACAAACCTGGACGATTCCTTCACAACTTCCTTCATACTAGCTGTCATATCGCTCAAAAGTCTAATACATTTTCATGCCTGTAGAAACAACAAGACATGAAACAACAAACCAAGCACGTCTTGTCTTTGTCATCAGCTTCCACAGAAATGCCTATGTGTTCTGATTCTACAGCGTCACAAATGTGTCTTATCATAATGACGTTAAGATCTTAATGGGTTGTTTTTAGGTCAGCTCGATTTATTATGATACCTTATATATTTCAGTGTGCGTATCATGATCTCCTGTAACGACAAACTTGTGTGTTTGAGTGCACACAATTTAAAAGGGTGTATCCGTGCTAAAAATCAAAGAGATCAGCTGTTGTTTGTTGTCAGTGACACGTAGTGTAAAATTCTGTGGTGGTAAAGACATGTCACCTGTTAATTTGTAATCTCTTGATACATTGGCTTGTCTACCTGACTTCGCCACACTTATGGTGCTGAACTCCATGTATCGGTCATACACTATGTGAACATCACATTTGTTAGTTTTTGTCTTATATAAGACGTAACGTTGTCGATATAGTCATTTGTCTTTCCATCTATGGGTCAGTGAATAACATACAGGACAGTAGATCCATATATTACTGAACATATGGTATGGTTATCAATATGCCGCTCAGACACCCCCTTTTTCAGTAAACATAGCAGTAGGTGCTTGAGTCAATTCATGACTAAGCATATGGTTAATGTCAACTTCACTAGAACTAGGTTGTTAGCCAATCACTCTTGAATAAATCAAATTGATGTCATGCACTTTGGTGGCTGCAATCCTAAAGTGCTTTCGGGACACAATCTGAATTTTAATCTTTTTATATATTTTACCATTAAAAGTGTCCGGCCATGAGTTTTCAAATTCTGTAATTTGCGTTTACATATATCTATTGCTTGATCAAAATTAGCAGACTTTGGTGCTATTTTTCAAGTCACAATGTTTACTAGACTGGGTGGATGCTTGCTTTGATCCAACGGATCAATACATTATGTCAACTTTCACCGAATACTTGCTTTATCCCTAGCACCTGCACTAATCCTCCCCCGCTTTTATTCTTAGTGTTGTTCATCAGTGTCCACTAAACTGGTACTGCTTATTTCTCTCAGATCTTCTTCCATCATGCTGCAAATATGCAAGCTCATACTCCAAACCTTGAGAGTTTCAGATATATGCGTTGCACCTATAATCCTCTCCTTACTATGGCCATATCTCATAAAAGTTGTTTCTATGTCGCTCCATATCCCGGAACATAAGAAAATAGAAGCCGTACCTCTCGTAGTTTGAATGTGCAGCAGCAAATCAGTATGGTTACATGAGCTTGACTAATGCAGCAGCCAATAACCTTCTCTTTCTTCTCGAACATACATTATTATAACGAATACTGCCTTAATCAAACGATCAACCCATAATTTAGACGTACCAAATTCAGACGCTCTGTTGTTAAGATACATTTATACGTCATCAAATGTCTGAAAATTATTTTCAATGAATACCTTGCGCATGCATTCTTCTTTCATTATTCTAGATGTCCGTACATTCTGTGGATATGTCTGCCCATTTAGGAGTTATGAGACTGTAGCAAATATTGATTCAAGCAGATCTTCGAACCCACTTTTTGCCAAAAGCAATCCCAGTCACCTCACGCAACTCATCAAATTGTGCATACCACCGAGACGTAGTATTACATTCTAAAACTGCTCTTGGTATTCCCATTAAATATATACAGCAACTCTTTATAGTTGTAGATCACTTGTAAACACACCGGAGTTCTGACCAAACTGTGATGATAATACTCTTGTATTTTATAGAGATGTCATTACAGTATCTGGGTCTGCAGGCTTCATTTATATGAGTTGCAATAATCTACCTTTATATTTGGCCTGAGTGTATGTCCCTGCTCTCGGCGCACAACTGCGTATTATTAAGTTTATCTTTAAAAACAAAGTCAGTTTCCTTTGGATGGTTTGCGGACACATTCATTTTAGCGGGAACTTTCAGTCGCAACACCTGTTGTGCCATTCCTACTGGCATCTGTGGTTTCTTCGTTCCTTGAAATCGCTCAGTATCAATATCATACTCTTTCAGCTGCCTGGCAATATCTGATGTTGGTGTGTGTTGAATGGTCTCACTAACATCAATATCGTGTGTAAAGGAAGATCCTGATAAAGTCATATACATCGTCAGTGTGTGTTGACAATTAACCGTTCTGTGACAAAATGTCAACGTCTAAGTTATCGAGCACGTGTTTGATCATACATTCTTGTCTTCCGTTGCACTCATGACTGCTGATGCCATGAACGGAAGAACCTCGTCATATAAAAATGTAATGTCATACACATGCATGTGATTGATGAGAGTTTGTTTGTATTGCTAATTAGACCACCCAATGCAATCTGTTATGTAGTTGGTAGTTTCTTTAGTACACCAGTTATCATTTTCCCTATCATGCAGGCAGGATCACTTTTGTCTAGCTTTGGGGCATCTTTCATAACAAATACAGACACATTTTGTTATGCATATACAGACACTTCACTATAATTCACTAAATCCATGGCACTATATATCCATGCGCCAATGAACAATACATTTGTAATGCATAAAAACGGACAAATGCATGCTTTTAACACCAAACATAGACCCCCCCCCTCCCGCTACACCCACACATGTGTATACGCGCTCTCCTCACCGCTTGAATTAAACTTCCTGTTTCCTGTACAGCAGGATCATACTTGGATTTAAAAATGGACACAAATATCCTGAATTTTAGTAATAACATTTCCAAGACGGTTGAGTAATAGTAGGGTCAATTTACACTTTGACCACCAAAACATTGCTACAAAAGGTATTTTAACTGATCCTGGTAGGGAAGTAGGTACTTAATTACATTATAAAAGTTACCCTAATTGGACTTCCGGAAAGAAGTTTTTTTCAAGATGACCACCAAGATGGCCGCTAAAAACCTATTTATGATAATAACTTTGTAAGTCTCCACTGCAATTTGATGATTTTTGCATCTACACAAAGGTTTTAGTGGTCAACGAACACATTAAGATCATCAGATATAGTGTAAGTATATTAAATTACACAGAAATCCAACATTGCGTCCAAACTGGCCGCCAAGATGGTTGCCCAATCCTTCTTTTGATGATAACTATGTAGGTATCCACTCAAATTTGCTGATTTTGGTGTCTATACCCACGTTAAAGGGTAAAAGTACACATTAAGATCATCAGAGAGTGTTAATTTATTAAATTACACAGAAATCCAACATTGCGTCCAAAATGACCGCTTCTTATGATAATAATTATGTAAGTATCCACTCAAATTTGTTGAATTTGGTGTCTCTACATAGGTTTCAGATGACAACGAACACTATAAGATAATTAAAAATAATGTGTGTCTACTACGCAACATAAAAATTCAACATGGCGTTCAAACACAAAGACCACAAGTGCATAACTACTGACTCAAAAGTGATGATTGAAAATTAGCCATTGTAAGGTAAGTCCAATATCTTTTTCAACTTCGCACTACCAAGCGACAAACGTGTAAGTGTAATATGACCAAACATTGGTCTGGACATTATTGTCTTTTAGTCCTTTGGAGTAATGATGGAGCCAGATGAGCAAATCTGTATCCTCGCCCACCAACGTTGTGGTGCTATGACGGGATTGTTCCACTGTTGCTTTAACAATATCAACGTCTGCATCCTCTGGTGAAAGAACGACATTACGTCCCTTTTTAGTTAGGGCTGTGCTTATCAGAGCAATCATGCCTGTCTTGTTTTTGTTACGAGACAAAAAGTCCTCCTTTTTGCATGATCATTATGTTTTTTTGTTGAAACTCATAATAGGACTCTCGTTTTTTCCTCGTCTCTGGTGTGTGTTGTCTTTGAAAGAACGACCGCCTTCGTAACCATCGAACACCATGGTCGCTTGTCCGTTATGCCTTACAGTGAAATCTGCATAAGACTGGACTATTGCGTGATATGTGTCGACCTTTTTTGCAAACGATGGTGAAAAGAGCCACCATCTAGCACGTAACGACAGTATGTCCACAAGGGAAAGATATCCCTATGTTTTCACTACCAGGATTCGTATGACCAGAAGGACAGGATCAATGGACGGTTAGAAGCAATCTTAACAGGTGAATTGTTTCAAAGAGTTTGGGCTATGTCTTTTCTCTTGAATGTGTAAGCAAAGGCCTACTTTAATTTGATATATCTTATGATCGTGTTACCATCCGTCTTAAAATCATGATTCACTACTGACCCAGCCACTATCCCATTAACAATGTTTCTAAGAGTAGGATCAGCTGTGTAGGGTGAGCAAGCTGTACTTTTTGACTGTTTTTCCTCGAGATCAGAAGCATCTCTTTAGATGCGCGCCTCAGTTGAGTCTTGTAATGTAGACTTGTAGTTAAGGTCAGGTCTGTACAATCCTGCATCGCACTGTTGTACTCTGATTTACAGGTACAGATAGGTTGAAACGGTTTTGCATTTCTTCTGTCATCCCACTGCCGCGCGTCAGACCACCTGTGCCTTTTAGAGACCTAATCAATGTTTGCTCAATGACAAGATCACTGCTTAGCCGAGCCCAGCACTGATTGCTCCTATGAACAACATGCAAACCATCAACAAACTTTCGATAAACGTCTTGGTGCGTTTCCTCTAGGTTGCTCATTTGCTGCAGATCATAAAAAGCAGATCGCAGGTATTTAAAGACGGATACACAATCGGACACTGCCTGCAAAGGCATCA
Source organism: Dreissena rostriformis (assembly GCA_007657795.1). Classification (NCBI taxonomy): domain Eukaryota; kingdom Metazoa; phylum Mollusca; class Bivalvia; order Myida; family Dreissenidae; genus Dreissena; species Dreissena rostriformis. Next base: position 7,797 of record VMBQ01012608.1, read on the forward strand.
GCCAACACCCAGTACGATCGGCCTTGATCAACATCCTTGCCAGGCTAAACATACGCTAATCATTCAGCCATGCTTGGCTTGTCTTTGAGGGATGAAAAAGTTCATTTTTCTTCTTCTCTGTAGCCGTCTCGAGTTTGATTAAAATCTCAGCACATGTAGCATCTGCAAGCGTCGTTTCGCCCCTGAGAAGGAAAGAGTACACTTCCTCGGCTTGACCCAGCAGTATCTTAATCTCAGGATCTTCCTGGGTCATTTCGACTATAAACTGGCTGTGTAAGCACTTGCCATCAGGTTAATGGCCCCACAAAACCCTCTGGATAGCTTTCCCTGTCTTAATGTGCACAATTGCATTTGCCCCATATACAGTATCACGTATATATTTTTGAGAACGATGCCTTCTATGAGAGATCTTATGACCCCCAGCATGTTCATAACTTGATGAAAACACCCCAATATCAGAACAATGTTTTTCAAGCAATTTCTTTGTGGCGCATCAGTGACGATTTTAGCAGCCTTCCAATACAAGGATTGGTTAAACGTCACAATTGTGGGAAGGTTGTGCTTCATGGCAAAGTTGCAAACAAAGTCTAATGTTAACAGAATGCACGAATAGTCTCCAGAGTACATATTGATCATAGAAAAGAATGTGTGTCTGCTATTTTCAATGCAAAAAATGCTGAACTTATCATCAAGGGAGGTAAATTTTAAAGACATTTTTATAAGGCATACACTTAGTCTCAAACAGAACACGTAAACCACAAATAGAGTAATGCAGTTAGAATCTAACAATGCTTTAACAATATGTGCTGTCTGAAAAAAAGTTTTTTTTTAACATTGCAACATGTTGTTTTAGAGGGTTACTTTGAAAAGCTTTCTCAATTTAGGCTTATGTGCCTCTTCAGCAGACGAAAACCAGGTTAAAGCTCTAGACCCATTTTTAGTCATATTACACTGAAACGTGTGTCGCTTGGTATTAAGATGTTAAAAAACGTATTGGACTAACTGTAATAACTCTAAGTTTTCGGACGCTTAAAAATTATAAAATGGTTTCATCTCCGAAAATAAAGATAGATAAATTAGAGACCCCCCTTAAAAAGGCTTATTGCAACAACGTTAGGATATTCCTCTGTATGACGGCACTTGTCAAAATGATAGAGTGTGCTAGTAAATATCATGTCCTGAAGTGTTAAATACTTCAAGATATGTTTGCAATTTATTTTAAACTATTTACCGTAAAAAAAAAGTGATGTTGTTTTACTGAAAGATATCCCGTGGTTTAACTTTGACCACCAAGTACAAAGATTTGCAGTAAATATTCTGTATATCCTCCAACAGCAACCTGGATAATTATAAATGGAAGATATTCAAGAGGGAGACAGATAGACATATGTTTTTATTAAAGTATAATTTATGTACATACAATTGTATAAATGGTTAAACATGAGTCATTTAATAAAATATAAAATCTGAGAGTTTAGTTAAAATATATAAAATAAAATGTACAAAACCACTCAATTTGAGTTACAAGAGACTATGGACAGATTTACCTTTATATAAACATCATTGAAACATTTTAAAAGGTACATACAAAGATAAGCACTTAGTTTTCTAATGTATAAAACTCTGGAAACAGAAATCAGTATGATCATAATTGGGTAGATATTCCAGAGGCAATACAAAACAAAAACTGTGAATACATTAAGCAGAACTTATTGGGTCCATATAACAATTGTTTCAACTCATTAACCACATTTTGTTAAAGTTGTGGGTTAAATATTATCTACTGTATGTGTGCGTATTTTGAAGTTAATGGGGTGTAGCTTTGCCTTCGGCTGCATTAATTATCTACCTTATATCAGGTAAATGTAACTAACGGTCCACTGACTTTTTGCAATTATCTGCCAGGTTTTATGACTGTCATCTGGTTATAAAAGCACTAATGCAATGTGTTCACGGTCCAACGCAAATACAAAGATTTTTGATAAAATGAAAATTTTCTTAAAATTTAGATTCATTTATATTTCTTTTTTTATATACCACATTTATATAGCGCCCTTTTCGCTCGAGATGTGCGTTCAAAGGCGCTTTACATTTTTTCCCTGTTCACTGGGTTATGAGTCGTCCGTTAGCTTGTTAAATGTATATGTTGTATATAAGGGGAAAATCTCCGAATCAGCAAAACTAAAGTGACAAAACTATAATTATTTTGGATAAAAAAGAGGTAGTCCGAAATCACTCTCTGTACTCGCTTATATGATACTACCATCTTTTGCCGACCAGTGGGCGGAGTCTTAACTGTGCATGTGCGTGTGCAGACATTTTCCTGGCGTATCTAACGGACCCGTTCCCAATGCAAAGTTGTAGAAAATATTCCCAATTTATTTTTTTCCCAGATTTCCTCCCATTTTTTTTTTAAATTAAGAAAAAAAGTGCCTAATGATTATTAAATCTTAATTTTATTTCAATTACATCTAACAAAGTATGTAACTATAATTTATATGATGTTGTTACATTTTGAATTATTATAAAGAGATATCGTAACGTATTAAATACGTCAAGCTATGTTTGCAATTGTAACGATCAACTCACTTTTTGCAAGTCATCAGCCTGGCTTAATGACGTCATCCGATTGTAAATTTATTATGGAATGTGTCAACGGATCAACGCAACTTCTAAGGAAGAATTTTGATAAAATGCAACTGTCCGAAAATTGTGAGTCATTTATATAAGGGGAAAATCTGGGAGTCCGAAAAAATCAGAGTTACAAAATATAATTATTTGGGTTTAAAAAGAGGGTGTCCGAAAACTGAGAGTGTCCTAAAACTTAGAGCAATTACGGTACCTTACAATAGCTGACTTTCTCAATCATCACGTTTGAGTCAGTAGTTATTCATCTGTGGTCTTTGTGTTTGCGGTCATTTGGACGCCACGTTGAATTTCTTTATTGCTTAATAGACTAACATTATTTGTAATTATCTTATTGTTTTCTTTGTTCCCTGAGACTTAGGTATAGACACTAAAATCAGCAAATTTGAGTGGATACCTACATAGTTATTATCATGAGAAAGTTTTAGCGGCCATCTTGGCGGCCATTTTGAACGCAATGTTGGATTTCTGTGTAATTTAATACACTAACACTATGTCTGATGATCTTAATGTGTTCTCTTTGACCCATAAAACCTAAGAGTATACACCAAAATTATCAAATTTGAGTGGATACTCACATAGAATGATCATAAATAGGTTTTGACGGCCATTTTGGCGGCCATCTTGAAAGAACAACTTTCCGGAGGTCAAATTTTGGTAAACTTTTGGTTTGTTATAAAGGACCCCAAGCCCTACCAGGATCAGTTAAAATGTCTTTTGTAGCAATGTTTTGGTGGTTGATAGGTTTTTTTATATATTGACCCTACTATAATTGTAACAGGGTTGAAATATTCATTTCAAGGATTCTGTTCATGTGTTCTGTTTTAAATGTTATTATTTCCATATAACGCATTGTGTTTACCTGGGTTACTTATTAAGCTGTGCTCCTGTGGCCAGTCTTAGAGTTAAAGTCAGTCAAGCATGTGAGTTACACATGTCCAGTTTATATAATTGTTCAGTCAGGCTTGACCAGTTATTTTCCCGCCCTTTCCTTTGTCTTCTGGTCACTTCCAACTTGAACACAGAGCTGTACACATCTACTTTTAACATGTACATTTATAGTACAGAGTTGCCATTACTTCAATATAAGGTTAGTTTTATTTCTACCTGTTTGCATTTACTCTTTCTTGTATTTGCATTGAGTTGTATTTATGTTGTGAGTTGATATAACTCATATTTGATAAGTAATTAGGTTAAATTCAGAAAAGCAGCATTGCCATCCTAACGTGCTAACGATTCCTATAATTCACCGTTTCCCATACTCTTCACATGTATAATCTTATTTGCAGCATTAGCACAGCACCCGCAGAGAATAGTATAAGAGAGAGAGTTCCGTACACATTCCACAAATGGTAAGCGAGAACGAGAAAGAGTTGAGATCTCATGTAATTGTATGTCTATGCTGTATATGTACCATTTATCATGTTACCAGATCTTTTATATATATTTCATTGTAACTTGTTAAAGGCCACACATGATATGTTTTATATATTTGTTACTTTGCATATAATAATATAGTGTCTGATACCATGTTTATATATGTTTCAGTGACATGGAATTCNTTCAGTTGGGGACCTACTGGTGAGTATGCAGTTCCGCCGCTATGGGGCGTAGCAGGTGATGGGTATGGGTACTGGCAACTTTGCGTTGGTGTCAACTGACTTGCGATAAATTGTAGGTGTGGAGGAAAGTAGGGGCCCGGTCCAGAAGATGTATCATACGGAGCTGGGGTTGTCGGTGCGGACGTATTGGATGCCATTTTGTGTAGTTTGTCAGGTTGTCCACTCACACTATTCGGAGACGCTTCTTCCTTGGTCCGCTTTGTTCTGGTCATCTCAACGAACTCCGTATATGGCCATTAGTAACCGTTCACATACAGTTTTTTTAAGCAGATTTTATAACAGTATTTTTGTATGCACAAAACCACATCGGCATTACATATATTCGAGCTCGAGAAAATTGACCGATAATTGGCCGATAATTATGCGAGCTGGAGAAGGCGTAATCCGATTTTAATAACAATTTAAAAACGTGCGTTTAATATGTTTATTAATTAAAACATAAATACTACAATTAATTAAATTTATGACGTACGCAAATAGCAAGCCAGTCATATTTCAGCATAACTTAAAACTGTTATTTCCTCAAATTCATACATACACAAATGGACACACATTGACACATGGCAGGATGACAAATGTACTTTTTACTGGAGATTGAGTACACATATTTAAATATAGGTCCTTGAATTAGTTCTTTTTAGTTAACCTCTGTAGATCACATTTATGAAATACACAATGTATAGACATTGTACAGTCGTGGTTATTTATGAAAAATGTGTTTATAAGTTCATATGTTCACATAAATAAAGTATAATATAAAGTATATTCAGCACATTTCAAAATACATTGTAATTGTTTTTGTCATCATTTAAGAATATGTGTCGCGCTCTTTTATCATTAATTATGCCTTTTTATCATGTTCAATTTCAGACGACAGTGTTTAACTATTTGTCTTTGTTATCTGTGTTTCCTGTTTAAGCCGCTTATCTGGGAATTTGATGTTGATGATATGTGTAAATATGTTTTATCATTTATGTTGTCTTATTTGTTTCACGTTTTAATGAAGATTTTGATATTTGTACAAATTTCGGTTATGGCCCCTCGTATATGTACACATAAATATAAAGGTTGAACGCAATATATTATATACGAACACTATGATAATGAGATTTTGTAAAATGTAAAATCCACATATTGTGATGCAATTCTGAACAATGATGAAATAACAAAATATGCAAAATAACACGATCATATACAACAAAATGAATTATTTTAGAAAAGTAAAACAATTTACATATATGTCTTTTAAAAGATAATTGGCATAAACATAAATATTGAGATGTCATTTATTTTCCCAAATATACAATGGAACACATGTTAACACGTATCGGACCCAAAATTAATAAATAACACATATTGAGAATGTGAGTATATATTAATTTGACATAAACTACTATACCGATAATTATATGGATCATCTGAACCAACTATTTATAAAATTATAACAACATGTTACATATGCATACTTAGTTCTTCATAACGTTCTCAGACAAACTAAAAATAACTTTGAAATATGTTTTAACATTTTCCTTAACAAAAATGTTTAAAACGTGTATAGATCGAATAACATCTCACAACGAAGCTGATATCAAGGTGCAACTGTATTTCTTAATATAACACAATTGCATACTTGATTTATCACCGCTCTTTTTGCTGAATACACAAACTACATCAGAATGGACCCCAGTGTAAAATGCTGAAAACCATCCATGACTCATTCCAAAACTGCACCACTATCATACTGTTATGTGGCCACCTCTCCTCTCGTAGCCGTTTCTAATCGAACAAGGCACCGGAAAAGCCAGTATCCCATTCGTAAAGCGGTTCACAGTTCAACGAACGCAATATAACTGGACGGTGATTTTCAAATGGTAAGGGGTTCGTATTTTATCGGCGAAGCTCACTAACCCAGCTTTTCACATTAAATGACCTTTGTAAATAGCAAATAAAAGGTTGGGGCAATTTCCCGCCATTACACCCGATTGAATTTATCCGAATTTTTCATTGGCTGATCTCATGGAAATCCCCCAGAACATTGGACACATCACATCATCCTTTTTTATGAATTAGTACATCGTATAGTATGTAACAATGTAGTGTAGGGAAAGTCGGACTATTCTCTACATGTTCATAAGACACATATACACAAAGTTTGCCCAGTTACAACGACGAATGTTACTCCATCTTAGTAGAATTTCAGGGTCATATCTCGGTCAGTACATCGTCAAGGGAAAACAAAAAGGACTATCGATAAACTCATTATGATGACGAAACTGAATTGCTTTCAAGATATAACATAATAATGGGTGGTGCGGTAGTCGAGTGGTAACACTCTGGTCTATCATTCCAGAGGTCGTGGGTATAATCCCTGGCCGGGGCACTGGAAATATCAGAAATGCATCGGTGCTATACACTGAGCACGTAAAAGAACCAAGGGATCTATTCGCAAAGAGCTAGGGTATCGCAACTGGATTCCTTGTATCTCAATACTGTCTCTTCTGATTGCTGTCTCTTCTGATTGCTGTCTCTTCAGCAAAAAACCAAAGGATCCCATCAAAAATAAGTGCTTTCACTTTCGTGGGTTATCCTTGACTGAAAGGTCAAAAGAAATACAAACATACATAACATGAATTCAAGGAAATAAATGAATGAAAATCTCGGTAAATTCCACTCATATGCATTGAGAGAAAAAAAAGTGTAGTGTCATACAAGTAAAACTGTTTAACTATCTTACCACACACGTGTTAAGTTCATTTCCAATGACACAAGTATGGGACTAATATTTTCTTTATTTTGTAAATAGACACAGGTACTGTAAACATAAATACTATTATCCAATACAAACGAGATAATATCGCGAAATGTACCAACATAAATCGTATACACGTTATTGACAGTGTATGCAATAAACTTTTAAAGTTAATTAAAACAATGATTTACGACGGATAAAAGATAAAAACGTGAAACACTTTAAGCATACTTTAGTTGTTAATTAAACTAAGGCTAATATAAACAATTGTCTATTTTTAACGCTCATGTTTTCAATTAGAGCTAAATATATATTTTTAAATAAATATTGTGTTTCTATAAAACAAATGCTAAACATTTCGAATGTCCATATATTTGTCGGTGCTCAGCCACTCGATAAAGCATAAACATGAGTAAACAATGACTTTCGGAGGTTCTATAGATTCCAGAATCCGTGTATATACCGTCTTTTCGTTTTTCGTTTTGCATTCGACACAACGAAACATGAAAATCAACGCATATTAGTTATAAACCGATTTCCTAAAAACCGAAACAAAAACAAAATATGTAATTACCTTATTTACATCGTTTTTCATTGAACTAATTATAAAACGAAACACAAAATGTATTTCCCCGTTCATATTTCGTTTCAATCTTCGTATAACGAAATCAATGACTAAAACTTCAAATGGATTGTTTGGTCCCGTTTACCGTTCTTGGTTCGATATTACGGTTAATAAAAAAAACGAAAAACGAGTGGCGCTGTGCAAAGATCTATAAATATCATGTGTATTTATAAATCTTTGCGCTGTGTCAATGTTATGCGGAGGTAACTCATTAGTGGCTTTGTGAGCGTACTTTTTCCCTTACATAAGAATAAATCACTAATGTTTATCAGCATGGCTTCGGGGAGGAAAACACACGCCTAAGGAAAAAGACGTGGGTATCAGTGTTTTTTCCAGGTATTTTTCCAAATTGAAATGATCATAATCTTGACACCTTAATGTTTTCCAGCGTGCCGTAATTTTATGCCGATCCAGCCGATAAGATAGGGCTATAATTTGCCTCTTTTGAAACTTCTTGTTCTTTGCACAGTAACGTAATACATGGATTTTAATGGGTCGACACCTACGGCAAATAATTCAAAAGTAAACATTATTGTATAACAGACTTCAAATATAAAGACATTTTTGCATGATTAAATTAAACCCCATTGTCGGTATCTCAAAGATCATACATAACAGCGATCAGAGTGCAAGGTACAATAAAGAAAATCAAACAAAGATTAAACCCAAACAAAAGTCGACCCAATTCATAACAGAATGTTTCGATAGTGAAGGTCATTCCCATTATCAACATGTTTATTGTAGCTACCAGATCCAAAGGCAACCTAAGAGCTAGAACAGTATGCGCCTTTAACTAGAAGTATGCGCTTTTGACACTGTGAACTACAAGTCTAGCAAAGCAAGCATCATGAACAAACACAATGTTCTGTATGAACTAACTAAAAATACTATGAAGTATATACCCCACGAACCAACCCATTTTCAAACATTTTAAACTTTCTAGTCATATCTGGACGAAAACAATCGTACAAAACTCTTATTACAACAACAACAACAACAACAACAATGATTTATGATTATTGTTCATAATCAATTTATAAAACATTCGCTATTAAATCACTTAGTTTGCACTATGAACACAATTACATAATGGAATACGATATATCGAAGCATCAACCATAATTTCCAAGTATGCTATGCAACGTAATATTTTAAAGGGACTTGTTCACAGATTTAGGCATGCTTTGAATTCGTCATTAAATAATTTAAATTGATAAATATAAGCATCAGAACTAAAGAACTCCAATATAAAAACAAGAATACAAGTTTTTAAAAAAAAAAAAAGGTTAGCCACACCAGAGCTCGAACCACTGACCCATAGAGTAAAAGCAAAGCGCCGAAATAACTCAGCCATCCGTCTTCACGTCAGAGTTTATGTTCGGGTCATCGTTGAGTCTTTACGACTACATTATGTGCGGATCTGACCATCCGTCTTCACATGGGTTGCATTTTATTTTATAATTTGCATAACCATCCACGTGTTGTTACAAAATATAACGATAACGAATTTTTATTATATCGTTTTTCAGTTAATACTTTAAATGCGTACATTCTCGACTTTTTCCCAGCATGAAAACATTCACATTAATCAATTTGACAGTTGAAGCCAGCTTAATAAGCTCAGCTGAATAGACGTACGATTTATAATGAGACGACAACATAACCGAATAGGTAAAGTATGTAGACAAAGATAACAATTTCGTAATCGGTGTCAAAAAGAAACGAAATTGGTTAATTATCTAGAAAAAAATAGTGCACCTGGGGCTTTGTGACCCTCTGTTGTTTTCATCTATTTTAACGAGGGTCTGAATTTGTGTCACTACCAAATATTTGGAAGCTTATTCACAACTGTATTGTTGTATATATATACATATATTTAATTGGTCAAATACTTCTGGTGCAGTCCTGTAAATCCGCTGAATTTGAAAGGCATTTTAGCGGGGTTTTAAAACAAAAGTGGGACCGATCGGCGCAAAACTTAACATTAATCAAGTTGCGTTTCATATGCAATTGCTGGCGCATCCCGGGAACATTGAGTTTAATGTTCATTAAGTAAAGCAACAACAAAAAAAAGCCATATTTAAGACCTACATTGTGTAAACAAAGTTCAAACTGATTGGAAATACTATTTTCCATGTAATATGTCTTTCAAAGCAAGTTCTGTTCAGTTTTAAATGTAAAACAACAACACTGTTGTTGCTACGAGGCTCATTTTCCAGATTGCTAAAGGGGCTTGATTGAGTAAAAGCGAGTTCTAAATTAATGACGAGTTATGCTTTCATTTAACGTTCTATGATAAGCAAAAGTGAATTTAATACGGTAAATACTTCTTAATGTGTCAATGATAGTTCATTTGTAGAGCTCTTAAACTGACGCCCTGCGTAATGCAATGAAGTAATGCGCTTTTTGAACCCGTGATAAAAAATGTATTCAAACTTGGACCTACGATCTTAATTTGCATTTTCCTTATTGAAATGTTATTATCGAAGGCGTATAATGGTGGTCAAGCTGTATGCGCATAACGCGATATTTCGATTGNTTTCGATTGTATCATGGAAACAATAAATAAACGAAATGATGCACTGCGAAAGTATAACTACTATACTTTTGTCAATTCACCGAACATTGCGGGCTGTGTAAAAAAAAACTTTTTTTATAATACAAACGGACTTTAGCGGCCACTTTTTCAACGGTTTAGCCCTGCGAGAGGCTAATACATACATACAATACATACCAACATATTTTTCAACAATACCAAGGTTGCACATATTTTTTTAATCTTTGGAATAGCAAAAATAAAGGAACGCTTAGGAATTTAAATATTTATTGTATAACATGCTATTAAAAAAAAAAGATATTATTCTATGTCCTTTAAACTCAACGTTTGTTCATGTCGCTTATGTATAGTTTATTAGTAAATGAATGTATGTGTTGTCTGTTACCACTGATTTCCTTTAACGTGTTTTATATATCAATTCAGTATATTATATTTCAATATACAACACTAAAGCATATACTAGCCCTTTAGCAAACCGCAAACAAAAACACGCAAGCGCGCACACACAATGTCCCACACCAGCACGGTCCAGCAGATTATCATATACATAATACAGTCGCACGTTATTGGTTCCCGTTTGCGTAACATGACGTAACGTTGAAACGACGTTCTGCGTGGAGCGTCTGATTATACATGTAAAGATAAACTTCAAGTTTCAAAGCGTGACTGTTTTTAATACGCTCACTCGTTTGACGGGCAGAAATCCCATAACACGAATGCGTATATTTAAAATATCAAGCACAGTCACACCTC
>VMBQ01012609.1:6511-19045 GCA_007657795.1 Dreissena rostriformis
CTAGGTCATAGGGTCAATAAGTGCATTTTCAAAGGGGCCGCTTTGTCGTGTCCGGACTCTAATTCAAATTGTATTCATCCGATCTTCACCAAACTTGGTCAGCAGTTGCATCTAGTTGATATCTAGGCCAAGTTCGAATATGGGTCATGCCGGGTCAAAAACTAGGTCATAGGGTCAATAAGTGCATTTTCAAAGGGGCCACTTTGTCCGGACTCTATTTCAAATTGTATTCATCCGATCTTCACCAAACTTGGTCAGCAGTTGCATCTAGTTGATATATAGGCCAAGTTCGAATATGGGTCATGCCGGGTCAAAAACTAGGTCATAGGGTCAATTAGTGCATTTTCAACGGCGCCACTTTGTCCGGACTCTAATTCAAATAGTTTTCATCCGATCTTCACCAAACTTGCTCAGAAGTTGAGTCTAGACAATATCTAGGCCAAGTTGGAATATGGGTCATGCCGGGTCAAAAACTAGGTCATGGGGTCACTTAGTGCATTTCAAGGATTTCATGGTGTCCGCTCTCTAAATGAAGTAGTTTTCACCCGATCTTCACCAAATTTGGTCAAAAGTTGTGTCTATATGATATGTAGGTCAGGTTTAAATATGGGTCATGCCGGGTCAAAAACTAGGTCACGAGGTTACTTAGTGCATTTCAAGCATTTAGCATGGTGTCCGCTCTCTAATTGAAGTAGTTTTCATCTGATCTTCACCTAATTTGGTTACAAGTTGTGTCTAGATGATATGTAGGTCAAGTTCGAATATGGGTCATGCCCGGTCAAAAACGAGGTCACATGGTGCATTTAAAGCATTTAGCATGGTGTCCGCTCTCTAATTGAAGTAGTTTTCATCTGATCTTCACCAAATTTAGTCAGATGTTACATCTAAATGATATCTAGGTCAAGTTCAAATATGGGTCATGCCAAGTCAATAACTAGGTCTTGAGGTCACTTAGTGCATTTCAAGCATTGAGCATGGTGTCCAAAACCTTCGAACGGGCGTATCTTGTGACAGTTTGGCACTCTTGTTTTAAGAAGTGTCTAATGATTATTTTATCAAAATTGTATTTCAATTACATGTAACAAAGTACATAATAATGATGTATATGATTTTAATTTGAATTATTATACAGAGTTATATCAATATATATGGTTGTACTAAAGTGCTACCAAAGAAGGCTACTGAATTTATTTTCCCAATTTCTTGAAAATGCCGATAAAATTCCCAAATCCAAAGCCATGGGCTATCTTCCCAAAAAGGGGAAAAAAAAACCTGCTTTCTAAGCACTTTTCAAGGCAATGTTTGAAAATAAGCACTCTTAAGCACTCCAAATTGTTTTTAAGCACTTTTCAAGGTAAACCTTGATTTTCAAGCACTTTTCAAGGTCTGTATGAACCTTGTTATATACGTTTCATCCTTCGCTGTAATTTTATGCAATGAACACAATATTAAAAAAAATATGGCAATTAAAAAAACCCAGATAACCTGCACACATACATTTCAAAATGTAGAGTAGATTAACATTTGGTACTTGGTATTGCTAGTATCATCAAACACCATCTGATCAGTTTGTTTTTTTGTTTGCTAAAAACATGGTTTTATGTCACATTCAGAGCTCCAGATAAGAAGCGTATCTGCGAATTTATGCATTGAAAAAAAAACGCATTAAAAATCGGCCCAGTACATAACATTACGCAATACAAATCTTGGTACATGTACGTATTTTTTAATCGATTAAAGTGCGTAAAGTAAGGAGTTTTTGCAAACAATCCTAGCTATTTTCATCAAATCAAACTTGTGAATTATAAAATTTAGAATTTGTTGCACATAATGTAATTAATGTTTTATTTCAAAGCAGACTTGTTTACAGTTGAGGACACCAGTACTTACTTTGTAGTCGCCCTGTTTCACATTAATTGAGCAATCAACTTATATCGGAAACAAAATATCAGTATTTTGACCCCTGAACATTTCAAGCAAGGGGTCATTTGACTACTGGTTTAAAAAAGCTATTGAGATCCCTGAGACTAGAAAATGTTTTTCTACGCCTTAGGATTTAGGTGCAATCAATGGAGCTACATACATGTACAACTGATTTAACTAAAACAAACAAAAATGCTCTGAAGTTACCCTTTTGTGCATTGGAAGTCATTACACAAACACTTATGATAATGAAACTGGCTTTCACATGTACGTTACTTACAGATGTTTTGAATCTAGTGTCTTTTGCTGGTATTTTTAATTTGTTCTTCCATCCCTGGTCACTGAAAGATACAAACACTAAAATATAACTGACTTTAATACAGGCCAAAACAAGACCTGTCACCATAGGATGACATATGCCCCCTTTTTCCACATTTTTCTAATCCTAAAAGCAAAGTGTTTTTCGACATTTTTTGAAACCTAAACGCAAAGTGTGACGGAATTTCAGACGGACAGACAGTGCGATCACTATATGCCCACCTTTTGGGGGCATAAAAAGTTTTATCTTGTATTCTCATCCAAAATAAAATATTTACTATAGTCAAAAAAGTAAGTTTGAAATTGAAAATAAATAAATCTGATTAAATTGTGATTTTATTTGTACATGTATCTTCCACAGGCACATCTGTGTTCTTGTGATTATTTGTGTAACATAAAATTAAATACCATACAGTTTATATTTACCATTGGTGTATTGATATTCTTAATGAGCATTATGACTTTCTGTATCAGTATTACATGTACATGTATACTAATTGATATGCATGTTTCAAGACCTCAACGTTATTATTTTCGAAACTGAAATAAACTTCCTCTGCGAAAAATGCAATGCTATTTTCTACATTAATCACATGGCGTGGTTAATAAAAAAACAACTTTTAAAACAAAGTTTAAACTTTCTTTACAGCAACGTACTTAACGTCCCCTTTATGGTCCACAGCGGCCGGACTAGCATGGTTCATCACAGTATCCACCTTCGTTGCTGCCATCTTGACTCCCACACTAGTAGTCATTACACTTTGGTAGTGTCCTAGATTAAACGCCCTCTTTTGAAACAACTTTTGAAGGGCTGATGCCTCCTATAACGCCACAACCTCTGTTAAGCAGAGTCTAGACCAACGCAAGCTTTCCCTTTGCTGATCGCACAATTAAAATGTCAACACACTTGCCTCTTCGAAGATCCCTTCTTCAACGTGTCTACCAATTATTAAGGCTAATTTCCGAAAACTGTAAATGCACACTGGTGTCATATACACAGATATTAAACGTTGTCATTTATCAACTATGCACGCACAATGCCTTGAAAATGATTTTAACTGCCAAGATTTCCTGCAAAATAATAATTTTCAAGTTTGAACAAATGCCTAATCGGTCATAGGAACATATGGCAGAAAAGGTCAATAAAGCTAATAAGACACTCGGTTTAAATCGCAGATCCTTTGAATACCTGGATAGAAACTCACTGGTTATATTATTTAAAGCGCTTGTGAGACCGCACATTGAGTATGTGAACCAAGTGTGGGTGCAGTGTAAGATGAAACACAAAGAAATGCTTGAAAATCAGCGATTATTTTCCTTCCTTATAAAGTACCGATAAACGGCACTTTACCAATTACGAAAAAACTACAAATTTCCCAATTGCTGTCCAAAAAATTCCCAATTTATAAATTAAAAAAAAAAAAAANACTTAGTTATCAATTTTAAAGTATTTGGGAGCAAAAAATCAAAAACACCAATTTCCCAATTTGAGGTTTTCACGACTCGATTTTTCCCAATTTAGAGGTTCACGATTCAATTTTTCCCAAATGGACTGGTACGGATACTTTTCCCAATTGGACAAAAATGTACAAAGGCGGGCGACCAAACTTGTTCTGGGACTCTACAACCTAAGTTACGAAGAAAGACTAAAATCTCTAAATCTACCAAGTTTGGCCTAATAGAAGAATACGTGGGGACATGATTGAGTGTTATAAACTACTTTCTGGAAAATACCACACTAACGCAGATAAACTGTTAACAAGAAAATGTAATGTCGCTAGAGAGGGAACCAGGGGCCATGGTCAATGTTATATAAGAAGAGGGCACATTTAAATCTGAAGAAGAATTCATTCACCCACCGTTGTGTTGACTTGTGGAATAGTTTACCACCTAGTGTAATTGAGGCCAAAACTATAAAGACATTTGAGAACCGGTTGAACAAGTTCGGGGCTGATCAAGACATCAAGTACAACTAAAAGGCTAATGTTGTGACCGGACACAACCTAACATATGAAGATGAAGACGAAGAACCATGTTTAAATTACCTTCCTGTCTCTCTTAACAGCTGCTTTTTAATATGTTATTATTATACATTTGTTAATAATGTCGGTTTAAAAGCTAAGTATAGCTTATGTTATATGTTATGTACTCTTGCCGACTTTAAATAAAATTTACTTGACTTGACTTGGTGCCACAGGACAACGTCCTCCTACCAGAATCAACTATGTAACTATGTATGTAACTATAATATATACATTCTGAGAAGCTCTTCAAAACAAATATCCTCGTTATAAGCATTAAGATTACACTATTAACAGAAGTCTACCATAGTGAATGGTTTGACAACAAGCAAACGCAATTGAGTAAATAAGACATTTTTTTAAGTGAAACTAGGTGGGTGGGGTAACAGAAAACAATCAAAACAAACGCAATTAAATAATGGAGCGTTCGGGTAACAGAAGTCAACAAACGAAAAAATTATATTTACGTGCATTGTGAACAACTCAAGACCAATATAATTACAAATGAATAAGTAATTCTATCTGAAATGGGCGTTAAATTTTAGTTGCTAACACAAATAACTAAACTTACATCGTTTGATGAATTTCAAATGAAAATCATAATGTCAATGGTAAATAACACCAAAATTAAAAAGGTTAATGCACGTTCTTTACGTTTATGGCAATTGAAAGAGGTTTGCATGAGTATTTCTATGGATGCAAGCGGATAATAAAACCTTACCAACAAGCAATTTACTTCGAGCGGAACTCTTGGACCGAATGATGGGGGCGCTGCAAACAAAACAAAAACATATATTTTTGCCAAAAAATAAGGTTAAACATGTTTGTTGTTCTTAAAAAATAGCAAAAATACATTAAAATACTTAACATACACGTCTTATACGAGAGTTAACATTATTGTCATTGTTTTTTTTCTCAATTAATAAATTCGAATTTATCTGTAAGGTCAAAGGTCATGTAATATGAGTTGGGAGAGTTTGCTGTTCGTTTATAAAGGTAAATATTCTTCTTTTTTTCTAAAGATGATGATAGTCCATGAGTTTTAACTGAGTTTTACTCTTATTGTATTAATGTTAAGGTTTTTTTGTTTACTTTTAGTGTAATCTGAGGATATAGTTTATTCTTAAAGCTTGTATTATGAATAATCCCATGGCCATGTGTTTAAATGAAATTATTAATCTGTGCATTCTACAAGAAATAGAACACAAAATAGAACTACAGTCAAGTTACCATTACCGGATCAGTAGCGTAATAAAGTTGTTCTGGTGAAAAGCAATAAATGTTAATAATGTATGTCAATAATACCCGAAAGGGGAGTTTAGACAATATTGATAGATAGATAGATGTTTTGAGACTTCTTTTACACCAGTTTGATTAAATATTACCTTTGCTCACTGATTCAGCACATAGTCTTATTTTTAAACGCAGGCAAATTTTTTTTGTGATACCTTATTTTCTGCGCGGAATTCATGCATAAACGGATCAGTTGTAGCCATAACGGATCACGTGATCAAAACCACTCAGTGGCATCTGACATGCTATATTTGAACTTTCGAAACATGAACTGTGTTGTTGACAATGACCAAGTTACATTGCCTGTTATAAATTATATTAATTTTTGTTTTGTTATTAATTGTTTTCTATTTGTGATCTTGTATCTACACTTTACACATGGTTTTCTTGTGTGAATTATCTGTTGAAAATCCTAAATAGATCGAAAAGATATGGACATCTTAAAAACCATGTAAATTGTTTGAATCATATCTAATCATCGATATTGAACATGAAACATAAATAAAACATTAAGATTGAGATCATTTATTGTAAGAATCAACAAGATTTGCATATATTTTAATTTAATATATTATCAATACGCATATTATCACGCTTGATCCGTTATTGCCCTAATTCTTCATTTCATTTAAGGTGTTGCAAAATCTTAAACACGAATCAAAACTGAAATGGACTTTTGCAGGCTAAAAGACTACTAAATGGCCTTTAAATTAATGCGTAAACTTCCTACTTTCCAAGAGAGTTATAGCATGTGGCTGTGAAAAATGTTCAACCTCGATTTGGAAACAAGACGGATGTCAAAAAAGTCGTATATACAATTTACATGTCAGCAAAATATGCCGAAATGTTTGACAAATAGTAGCTCCGATTACGACTCAATCAATGCGTTTTAAAGAACAGGCCTTGAAGATGATGTGTGCAAAATATCATCTAAAAATGTCAACTATTTATCGCGATACGCAGTCTTGAACATCAAAGTGATCCGCTATGGGTACTGATCCGGTAATGGTAACTTGACTGTACTGATAGAATTCAAAATACATTGTTTATTCACAGATTACATTGCTCGATAACAATTAGTTTTGAATCGTTCCTTTGGGTGCAATAACTACAATGAGCAAAAAAACTGACAAGGAGACCCATGAGCTGATAGAAGGTTTGCGGTTCAGAATAAAAGAGGTATCTATATTATATGTACATGTATATATGTGTCGTGTTCTTAGAAAACTGGGCATAATGCATGTGCGTAAAGTGTCGTCCCAGATTAGCCTGTGCAGTCCGCACAGGCTAATCAGGGACGACAATTTCCGCTTTTATGGAATTTATCGTTTAAATGATGTCTCTTCTAAGCGAAAATCCAGTTTAGGCGGAAAGTGTCGTCCCTGATTAGCCTGTGCAGACTGCAACAACTTGTCATGCACAATAACCAGGCCTCTTTTTCCAAGGTCATAATTTAAGGTCAAAGGTAAAAGAAATTATTCTGAGCATACATTTGTTCACAGTTGGATTTTCCAATAATTCAAAGGAAGTGATAAGCATGATGGGACGTGGAGTGACACTTAAGACACAGGTTCATAGGTGAAAGGTCAGCTCCTTGGAGTATAACTTTTGCTCAGCATTGATGGACTATCAATAAATTTAGCAGAAGGTTAAAGGTCAAGTTTAATCGATTCATCCAAAGCATGCACATTGTGTGGGGTATCAGGCATGGATGAATATCAAATAATTTGGTACAAGTGATAAACCTCAGACAGATGAGTTGACAAGGAGTTGACATGGACTCACAAGAACCAAGCCACTTGGTCCAAGTTTTTTTTTAAGATCTCAATTCAATCTCAATTTTCAATATTTTATAATATTATGAGATTTATATTATTCTAATCTGTACTGTGTTTATAATGTCATTTGGTAACTAGTTTTTGAACTGCATTGTGAACTGAACCAAATCATTTTAAATTGGCATGTGTTACATGTAAGTGCGACATATTTCTTTGGCAAAAATCACAGAATTATTTCTGCTTCATGCAAATGGGTCATTAATTGTCTTTTATAAACTGATCCAAAATTACACTAGACTTTGGCAGTTTCATTCAATTGATTACGGTTGGTAAAGTATGTGATCATGAAGGGATTTTTACTGGACCTGCTTTGTTTGTACTCTTATATTATTGTGTTGTTGTTTTTTTTTCTTTCTAAAATCCAGCATTTTCATGGGTTCAATTTGTATGTCTATTATATTTAGTTATCATTAATGATTATTATAGTTGGAGCAGGAAGTTGGGACACTGAAAGGTCGACTAGATGGCTTAAGAAAGGCTAAAAACACAACCATCACCAAACGTGAGAGAGAGGTTTTAGAAGTAGGATTCAAGAGGTAAGATTGTTGTCTTATGTATGTGTAGGACTAAAATATTGTCTTATTAACATTTTAACAAATACATGTATGTCGAAAAGGAATAAGGGATTTTTATAGATTTTGAAAACCAGCAGTCAAATGACCCTGTGCTTGAACAATTGCAGGTATTAAATTAAATTTTTAAGTTATTAAAAAAACTGCAGTCCAGAGTTTTTTTTATCTTACATTTGTTAAATGCTCTGCAAATGTTTCCTAAACTGTTTGTTTCCACTAACCCAATCAATCTTTGATCTCACTCCTCTTTGGCCGTCCCAGTTGAGTTTTCAATAATTTCTGCTATATTTGAGTATATTCGCTTAATTAATCTTTAAATATAATTTCAACACATTAAAAAAAAATGTTTCCTGCTTGTAATATCCTTTTGAAAGTAAGAACACCTTCTGTTATGTGGCTCAAGCCAAATGTATACGAGACGCGCTCTGGGGAAAATGGGGCTTAATGTATGCGCGTAAAGTGCTGTCCAAGAATCTGGGACAACACTTTCTGCTTTTATAGAATTTTCTTTGCCAACCTTAGCCAAAGGCTAATATGGGACAACTTTACTCACATGCCCTGTTTTCCCATAGCGCGTCTCATGTGCTTTTTCTTGTTTGAACGATTTACTGTGTGGTGTTAAGATAACTTAACATTAAAAAGATGCTTAAGATTTCAATCTAGGCATTGTTTAAGAAGGAGACACCCGCTTCCCCCTGCTCTTTTAAAATTGCTGGGGACAATTGATTTCCAAAGCAGATTGCCCATGGGGCAAATCAATTATCGTAGTGAACTCTACTCTTGAATGTGCAGTAATGGTATTTGTTTCATTTAATTAACTACCGGTATGT
Organism: Dreissena rostriformis; assembly: GCA_007657795.1. NCBI lineage: Eukaryota > Metazoa > Mollusca > Bivalvia > Myida > Dreissenidae > Dreissena > Dreissena rostriformis. Next base: position 15,307 of record VMBQ01012609.1, read on the forward strand.
TTATTTATGTATGCAAAATTTAAATAGTTTACTTAATTGCATGCTATTATCCAATCAAACTGTGTTCTGTTCGCCAGTTTGTCAAGTAACGTGTCCCCTGGGAAAGTTAAAGTCAAATCCATAAGTNCATGCACAATAACCAGGCCTCTTTTTCCAAGGTCATAATTTAAGGTCAAAGGTAAAAGAAATTATTCTGAGCATACATTTGTTCACAGTTGGATTTTCCAATAATTCAAAGGAAGTGATAAGCATGATGGGACGTCGAGTGACACTTAAGACACAGATTCATAGGTGAAAGGCCTTGGAGTATAACTTTTGTTCAGCATTGATGGACTATCAATAAATGTAGCAGAAGGTTAAAGGTCAAGTTTAATCGATTCATCCAAAGCATGCACATTGTGTGGGGTATCAGGCATGGATGAATATCAAATAATTTGGTACAAGTGATAAACCTCAGACAGATGAGTTGACAAGGAGTTGACATGGACTCACAAGAACCAAGCCACTTGGTCCAAGTTTTTTTTTAAGATCTCAATTCAATCTCAATTTTCAATATTTTATAATATTATGAGATTTATATTATTCTAATCTGTAATGTGTTTATGATGTCATTTGGTAACTAGTTTTTGAACTGCAATGTGAACTGAACCAAATCATTTTAAATTGGCATGTGTTACATGTAAGTGCGACATATTTCTTTGTCAAAAATCACAGAATTATTTCTGCTTCATGCAAATTGGTCATTTATTGTCTTTTATAGACTGATCCAAAATTACACTAGACTTTGGTAGTTTCATTCAATTGATTACGGTTGGTAAAGTATGTGATCATGAAGGGATTTTTACTGGACCTGCTTTGTTTGTACTCTTATATTATTGTGTTGTTGTTTTTTTTGTCTAAAATCCAGCATTTTCAGGGGTTCAATTTGTATGTCTATTATATTTAGTTATCATTAATGATTATTATAGTTGGAGCAGGAAGTTGGGACACTGAAAGGTCGACTAGATGGCTTAAGAAAGGCTAAAAACACAACCATCACCAAACGTGAGAGAGAGGTTTTAGAAGTAGGATTCAAGAGGTAAGATTGTTGTCTTATGTATGTGTAGGACTAAAATATTGTCTTATTAACATTTTAACAAATACATGTATGTCGAAAAGGAATAAGGGATTTTTATAGATTTTGAAAACCAGCAGTCAAATGACCCTGTGCTTGAACAATTGCAGGTATTAAATTAAATTTTTAAGTTATTAAAAAAACTGCAGTCCAGAGTTTTTTTTATCTTACATTTGTTAAATGCTCTGCAAATGTTTCCTAAACTGTTTGTTTCCACTAACCCAATCAATCTTTGATCTCACTCCTCTTTGGCCGTCCCAGTTGAGTTTTCAATAATTTCTGCTATATTTGAGTATATTCGCTTAATTAATCTTTAAATATAATTTCAACACATTAAAAAAAAATGTTTCCTGCTTGTAATATCCTTTTGAAAGTAAGAACACCTTCTGTTATGTGGCTCAAGCCAAATGTATACGAGACGCGCTCTGGGGAAAATGGGGCTTAATGTATGCGCGTAAAGTGCTGTCCAAGAATCTGGGACAACACTTTCTGCTTTTATAGAATTTTCTTTGCCAACCTTAGCCAAAGGCTAATATGGGACAACTTTACTCACATGCCCTGTTTTCCCATAGCGCGTCTCATGTGCTTTTTCTTGTTTGAACGATTTACTGTGTGGTGTTAAGATAACTTAACATTAAAAAGATGCTTAAGATTTCAATCTAGGCATTGTTTAAGAAGGAGACACCCGCTTCCCCCTGCTCTTTTAAAATTGCTGGGGACAATTGATTTCCAAAGCAGATTGCCCATGGGGCAAATCAATTATCGTAGTGAACTCTACTCTTGAATGTGCAGTAATGGTATTTGTTTCCTTAAATTAACTACCGGTATGTTTATTTATGTATGCAAAATTTAAATAGTTTACTTAATTGCATGCTATTATCCAATCAAACTGTGTTCTGTTCGCCAGTTTGTCAAGTAACGTGTCCCCTGGGAAAGTTAAAGTCAAATCCATAAGTAAACCTTTTTAATCATATCTAAAATTAAGACTGATTTTATCTGCAGCGACATAAATATGGGCCGCTCTCTGTGAAAAGGGGGTTGAATGCATGTGCGTAAAGTGTCGTCCCAGATTAGCCTGTGCAGTGCACTCGGACTAATCAGGGAAGACACTTTCTGCTTTTATGCTATTTTTTGTTTAAAGAAAGTCTCTTCTTAGCAAAAATCCAGTTAAGGCTGAAAGTGTCGTCCCTGATTAACCTGTGCGGACTGCACAGGCTAATCTGGGACAACACTTGACACACATGCATTAAACCCCCTTTTCACAGACCGTAGCCCATATGTATAAAGTACCGTACCATTTTGAATACATTCATCTGCTTAAGATCAATATTGTCCTGTTTTGTTGAACTTCGCAAAACAAGAATCAATGCTTTCTCTTTTAACATCCGAAAAACGGAATTCTAAAGGGCTTTTATGAATCTTTTCAGTGTCTGTGTTTAAACCACATCTCGTTCAGGTAGTAGCAAAATAAATATTGTGGCTCAGCGCATATTGGATGTTAATTCACTATTAAAGGAGCTTGTTCACAGTTTAAAATAAAAGTTACATTTTACTTTAAAAGCTCATTTTAAGCATTGCGCATAAATAGAAATATACATAGTAAATCAATAAATATAGAAAATGTGTAGNTACTGATTTATTCATAGTTTTTCAATTTTTCCTCCTGTGCACAAGTCCCTTTAATTTTCCTCAGTCTATCTCGATTTCTTGCATGATTAAACCTACTGAATGTCAAAAGCATGCACTGGGCCCTAGTGTTCATGTTTTGAATACAAGTATTAAATTGATGTTTTTTGTAGTACAAAGCACAGTATTGTAAATCAATGTCAATGAGTCTAATAGACTCTCAGTTAAATTAGCATCAGATCACTGGTAAATCAATTTAAGTTATATATAGCTCATACTTGTCTTTAACGCTTTGCATGCTGGGAAATTTGTTGTCTGCTAAAATGTTGTCTGCTAAATTTCTAAAATTAGCATTTTCTTCGATTTTTTTCAAAGAATACTATCAGAATAGCAAACAGTTTGGATCCTGATGAGACGCCACATTATGTGGCGTCTCATCTGGATCCAAACTGTTTGCAAAGGCCTTCAAAATCCGGTTCCAGCGCTCAAAGGGTTAACAAATTACATTGTTAACAACATTGCAACATTAGAACTTGCATGAATTGGTCCTTATGATATGAACTTGTGCTTGTGCAATTTTTATGTATTTGATAAGTTTATTAAATTTTAATCAACATAATTTTCATCCAATGAATGGAAAAAAGTCCCAGAATTTTTTATGTTAATTATTATACTTAAAACAAAAATTAGAACGCACAAAATGCAAACTTGACATGGAAATTGTTGAATTAACACGAACATTTTCTGTAATTAATAGCCTTATCATATACATGTACATATTACACATTAAAGGGACTTGTTCACTTTTTGGCAAAATGAAATATTGTCGTAGATTCAATACAAAATGCATGCATTATATTCTAACAAGCAAAATAACCTTCCTGCCTGAGAAAACTGTTATAAATATATAATGGTCATTTATTGATAATCATCAATCAAAATTGTTCAAATAACAAAGTCATCCTTATGCTTTTGGTCAATAATTTTGCAAAGACATGT
>VMBQ01012610.1:0-18699 GCA_007657795.1 Dreissena rostriformis
TAGTATTTACAATGCAGGTGTGTTTAAGTTAAAAGACTTATATATTAAGTTTAAAGTACATTCATCATTAATAAAGTCGTTATTACTAACTCAGTAATATCAATGATTATGAAATATCAGCAAATCTGTTAAATTTTAATTGAACAGCATTAACAACGGCATATTTAATGTGTTCCCGACTGCGTATTATCTCAATCAAACACAATTTTGCCCGCATATAAAATAAAGAAAACGTAATACGCGGCACTAAATACCGATTCTACAGACAGTTTATTATGCCATTCAGGTGTTAACATATAAGTTAAAATAAAATAATTTAAAATTCATAAATATATTTGTTATAACGAACTCAATATTTCAATGATAATCAAATACCAGCATATTGGTTAAATTGTTTAAGAACAACAATAAAACAGCATCGTACCTCGCTCAGCAAGTTTCTCAAGAATTCGTTCCCTCAACAGATTTTCTGCGGGCTTGCATTCTGCAAGGACAGCGAACAGTAAAAGTCCCAACACTGCCAGAGTAGCCTTCATGGTTGTGGTTTCAAGTCTCGACAAAGAGTGATGACAACGGGTGAAAGGCGCTCAATATATAGCCATCCCGGCCGGAGCTCGGGTGTATTGTTCATCCAAGTACATGTAATTTTGGACTATTTGCTCATAACCTTTCACCCTGGTCAATATTTGACTGTCAAATACTCGGACACTACAGAGGCCCGACATGGATTAAGTACATCCAAGTACATTTACGTGTGGACTATCCGTTCATAACCTTTCACCTTTGTCAATATTGTGCAAAATAAATAATATTGTGCTTGTCAAATACTCGGACATAACAGAGGCCCGACATGGATTTAAAATGCAGCTTACGTGTAATCGTAACATAATCTTATTTGTTTATATCGTTAGATTATTTTTTTGTAATGCAGTATTAAGTATTTTAATGTGATCTTCTACATGAACGATAGTTAAGGTGATGAAACTGCGCCCCCGTTAAGTGCATAGGGGATATAACACACTTTCCGTCTTCAGTAATATACATTAAGTATATGGAATACTTTGCCTTCTATCGTCATATGCATGTTTAAGCTTAAAGCACATGATTGAATTGAGTCGCCTATTAAAGGGACGAAACTACAATTCCATGATTGCTGGTGTGATTCGCAGACCTGAAAAATAACGTATAATATGCTAACCACTGCAATATTTCGTCTACCCCTGATCAATTGATCGTTCCGGTTGTCTACCCCTGATCAGTTGATCGTTCCGGTTGTCTACCCCTGATCAGTTGATCGTTCCGGTTGTCTACCCCTGATCAGTTGATCGTTCCGGTNAATTTAGGTTCTATGAATTTAAATTTATTTCAAGTTGAGAAGTTTTATTAGAAATAACTCAAATTAGAATTACTTTCAAAGTTCTGTTTATGATTTCCACTAGATTATCACCTTGCGATACCAATGTTTGAATTTTCCGCCGATTGGCAAACATGTTTTATAATTACACCTTATATGATACCCTTTATAATTTTGGCAGGTCATTCTTCACGGTCGACTGACGATCGTGACCATGCTAGCTGGGTCGATAACGATCTCTAAATCATTGTTCGCATGGTGGACAAAGCCTCGTGTACCCGTAGGTAGGTAATATAGCGTTTAGAATTTATTTCGACATACATTAGGCTTTAAGCCCATGAGTGTATAATGAACGTAGTTGGCATGTAAAAACACGTTTAAGGGAAACCCGTGTGAACAGACAACACAAACATTCATTTTATAACAAACTGTGTATAAATTGCATTGACAAACAATAATTTAAAGGAACTTATCTCTTTTGAAAGAATATCATAGATCAAATATCTAACTTTCTTAGTATTACTATTCAGCAGATTCAAACATATGTGAACACTTGGTCTATGTTTGTATGTATTTGGTTCTTTCTTCGTAATAAAACGGACATTTAGGCATCAAGCTGATCTCGTCTTCTAAGTAATTTACGAAAAGCACTTTCTGTTGTTTCTCCAGATGCATTTCAAATGTCTGCCAGTTTCAAGCAATAATTTATGTGATGATAGGCGTATTTTAGCAATAATATTTCTACGTTTTTATTGCCAATTTCAACTAAATTAATAGGCGTTATCAAGTATTGTTTAAATGTGTGTGTAAAATAGTAATGATGTTGATGAATCAATATTAACTCTCTACTAAGAAATAAAATGATCTCTGATAAGATATATTAGTCTTATTCTATAGTTTTGTATGAACGGTTATATTAATTTTATGTTTAGTCATCTGTGTTTAAACATACAAACACGCATTATGTTTTGTTTACAAAAAAGTTTATAACTTATAAGGTATGCATACATAATACATTGTTAATTAATTGTATTTTAGAGAGAAAAAAATATATTAGCCGTATGTTTTATATTAACCAATCTGCATATAAATTCCACAAGTAAGTGATTTCATATGATCGATAAGTGATCCTTTATGTATGTAAATATATCAAAGAAACTTTAGTTATACAAAAAACAATCCTGAATAATTCTGTTTAATAGATTTCACCACCCCTTACGTGTTCTTGTCATATATTCTGTTCATTTGTGATCATATGTGTAATTGACTTTTTATGTTATATAGTATTATATTGTTAGGCGTATTCAAGCGACAGAAAATAATGTGTATATTTGACTATTAAGGCGATGTTCTGTTGTTTAAGTCTGAATAAACAATGCCAGAAATGTCAGGTAACGGGAAATCGGCTAAACATGGCGTTAGTTACATTGACATTGATGGAATACTAATATGCATGTGTAGTCATTTTAGATATGATAAATCTAAAACAGGGTTTGTTAAAACAATAATAAAAAATGTCTGCAAATATATTGAAAGGTGTTATTATCGTGGTGTTCATAAGGATACTGTCATAAAGTATACACATAACTGTTATGAACTTTTTATCATCGGTTTTTAAAGGTGAAGACAAAGCGACAGGTAAGCCTCAAGGGATCTGAGAATGGATGGAGATGAAGCCAAATCCAGGGAAGGGTACAGATGAGGCCAATCCGATGAAGGGTTCTAAAAAGGGAAGCGAGGTGATGCCAAGTATAACGGAGGATACAGGTTCCGTCAAGCAGTCGAAGGCAACGGTAGGACACAAACCAACAGAGGTAGCTGTTGGCAATTTTAATGTTGATGTATAAATATTGAGTATTTTTTGCAGTTGCTTTTTAACTAAAACGTATCATGATATTGTATCTTATGGACACGTTTGATTTACATTAAAATTGCTCATGTAAATGTGGAAAAAACACTGCTGACAGGAATCTCGTTAAACATAATGCAATACACTCTTGTAATATCAAATAGGTTTTACATAAGGATAAGATGTATGCCTGACTCAAACCTAACACCGCGATATCAACACCAGACATGCGACATCACTCAAACAACCGAGAACGGTACCAAACGATCTATAATGCTGCTTATAAAAGGTAAGTTTTATAAGAAATAGAGTTCTTTTTCATCATGTTCTGATTCTGTTACAACAGCTATTACAATACAAATATATCAACTGCATTCATTAACTTCATACAGTGTAAAGTATTTTCCATCTACAATAAAATTATGGAATGATCTTAATAAAGACACAATAGAAAAACCTACAATATTTTCATTCAGATAAGCGATATCCCCACAGTCATCTGTGTGCCCAAACTACTTTAAAATAGGCTATAGAAAAGTAAACATTGCTCACACCAGATTTAGACACGTGTGTAGTAATTTAATTTACGATCTTTATAGATCAAATCTAATCGTTGATCCATCTTGTTCTTGCGGAGCTCCTTGTGAAAATGCGTGGCATTATTTTTTTGAATGATTAAAATGTGCACACATAAGAGGATTAACTATGAGAAAATTGAACCATAACCTTAATCTTAAATTTTTGCTATGTGGTGAACCCAGCATGTCTTTGGATTTTAATGAAATGGTGTTCAGAACGGTACAGGCATTTATAGCAGGCTCCAAAAGGTTTTAAATTGTGTATGCAATTGTCAATAACATACATACAATACGATAACTATTCTCAATAACTTAACAAATGGTTACCTACTTTCATGTTTGTGAATTTGTGTATATGTTAAATTAACTGATTATGTTGTTGAACTATAAATAATGTATTTTAGTTATTTATGCTATATAATTATCTGGTAGAGGATCCAGATAATGTTGCAAAAACTTGTTATCCAATCCTATGCATATTTGATGCAATACATACGNGATGCATTATATGAATAGATTGAACGTTATTATTGGAAGCATTAAATAATTATCTTTTACATAACCCACTGTCCATTGAATGAATATAATAAGTTTTTCGTATTGACGCCTGCTTGTCACTGGCCCAGTTTATTGCATTTTGTTTGTTAGCGATCCTTACCTAATAATCCACACGCAACCTTTTGTCGGGAAGTTAAGTTTTACGCAACCGAATAGTGTTAATATCAAAGGAATCTTACCTGTAACTAAGCCGTAGGACCCACCAATATTGTCATTTGACCCACCAATCGTGTCATTTGAGCCGTTAGACCCACCAATCGTGTCATTTGAGCCGTTATACCCACCAATCGTGTCATTTGAGCCGTTATACCCACCAATCGTGTCATTTGACTCTCCTTTAGGTGTCGGTTGCCATCGCTATTGCAATTGTGTTCTAAATTATGTATTTTAAAGGGACTTTTTCACGTTGTGGTTAATTGACAAAATTGAAAATAAAAAATTGTTTCAGATTCGCCAATTCTCGTTGTAATTGTGAAATATGCGAGGAAACCGTAATGCTGAACATTTACTATGCTCTTAAATATCCATTATATACATCTTTTGATGATTCTAAAACATGAACATTAAAAAGCGTTACAAACGCGAAACAATTTAATAATTTGGAGAGTTCTGTTGGTATCGTTATATTTTGTGACATTACGAGGATTGCTTATAAAAAGTATATAATACGTCACGGACTATATCAGCATAGATGGCATAGTGGTTTGAGCGCTACACTTTTACTCCAAGGGTCAGTGGTTCGAGCATAGGTGTGGACTACTTTCTTTTTTTTAATTTTAGTTTGTTTAATACTAATAATAACATGAATCTCCTGTAATGTTAATTAAGTGCAACAGCCTATTTGCATCACTTTCATAAAAATAGGACTTTGTCCACATTGTAATTAGTTTCTTATTAAGGTGCGTATAGTGCACGTTGCATTTCATTAAATATGCATTATAGTACGGCTTCCTTGTGTCATTTGCGATAACAGTAGAGACGCAATTCGACATTTAACCGTTTACTTTTGATGTAAATTACAACAATAGCATATTTCGTTGCACGACTTTTGCAGACACATATATGTCTTCTGCTAACGTCTTAAGCATGCGGCGACCCGGCGATACCGGTAGGAAATGTTAAACTAGAGTGACAGGATTGCCCTAACTCGCTGATCTGTGTTCAGGTGTTTCACTTAGGGTTGTATATTAGACATTATGACCAAGTTTGAAGCGTGTCCTAAATATTTTAAAAACACATTTTTACTATGTTTCATCTAAGTTCGGGCATAACTAATGCATTAAGCGAGTTAATAAGTTGTGTGTACGTTTTCATCCGATAACCTTGTTTTTTTTACAACTTAACACCATTTCAAACTATTCCTAGATATTGTAAAATTAACAAACGTTCAGACCAACTTAAATCAAGATTGAGTCATACAAGTGAATTGTATAATGTATAATACTGTTTGTCTAAGCGTTGATCTGGTGACATAGTAATGATTTCGCCTGACCAAGATTAACATTGTTAAAATAAAAATTAAACTTTATATTGTCGAACATTACGCTAAGTTTTAGCAAATTTTAGTAAAAAATGTGGCTTCATGAGGTGTACCAAGTGCTTTATCAGATTCAAGCCAGTGACATAGTGTTTGTCCGACAGCACCAGATAAGAACCCGGCCTTAAACTTGTCAAGAAAAACATGTTCTGAATAAAAACGGCATGACTTAAATGTGGTGTGCATAGTGGTAATAGATTATTATATTATTTTTCCTAGACACTCTAATTAGAAACAGTATATTAAGATAAACATTCTGCCTGATTCTCCTCAAGATTGAAGCAAAAGTATGACCTCGCGTTGTAACGAGCTTAACGATGACGACGCAATATCCATGGCGCACGACTTTTTACCCCTGTGTTACACAGTAACGTCGAAAATGAGCTTCCTAACAGTTATTTATTAGTGGGCCTCTACATAAACAAACTCTTTTCTTCGTGTGTGCAATTTTTTTTTTCATTATTAATAAAGTCACCTTTTTACCTATTCACATGATAAACTTTGCTAAACCGGAAACCCCTGCTTAATAGACCGACAACTGTAAATATTTCACAAACGAAACGAACTGAATATTTATACAAGAATGTTGTGCTCGAGTTGGTCTCTCGCTCTTTTGATGTATTGATGTTTGCCGATAAAGATTTAACTCCATTAGTGTCAGGATACGGGTGGGTGAAAAAAAGATGTATCATTCAAAAAACGATTTATTTTGTAAAGAGAACATATGAGTTTAAACTACTTGTTGCCTTTATGTGACGGCATGTTTTGAAATTTGTCGTTAAATGCTTTAAATTGATAAATGTAAACATCGGAATTAGATAGCTTCAGTATAACACAATAAGAAAACAGATAAAACAAACAATCCACATCGGGACTCGAACCAATGACCCTTGAAGTAAAAGTCTAGCAATCCTCGTAATGTCACAAAATATAACGATACCAACAGAACTCTCCAAATTATTCAATTGTTTCGCGTTTGTAACGCTTTTTAATTTTCATGTTTAAGAATCATCAAAAGATGCATATAATGGATATTATAGAGCATAGTAAATGTTCAGCATTACTGTTTCCTCGCAAATTCCGTAAAATACAACGAGAATTGGCGAATCTGAAACGATTTTTCATTTTCAATTTTGTCAATTAACCACAACGTGAAAAAGTCCCTTTAAAATACATAATTTAGAACGCAATTGCAATAGCGATGGCAAACCGACACCTAAAGGAGAGTCAAATGACACGATTGGTGGGTCTAACGGCCCAAATGACACGATTGGTGGGTCTAACGGCCCAAATGACACGATTGGCGGGTCTAACGGCTCAAATGACACGATTGGTGGGTATAACGGCTCGAATGACACGATTGGCGGGTCTAACGGCTCAAATGACACGATTGGTGGGTCAAATGACAATACTGCTCAATGACGGTTCTCCAACCAGGCTTAACCCCACTGGATCAAACTCCCACATTGACCTTACTGCTGTTAATGCCAGGATAGCAAGTGCGTNACAAAAGCAATTAACAACGTATTTTGAAACTTTAAAAACATTGAAAGTCATGCTCACCTGATCAAACGATCTTATGATTGTCAGAGTACGGGAAGGTGACAAAAGCTGTATCGTTAAAAAAATTATTTCTTTCTTAAAGAGAACAAATATCCGTTTAAACTACTTGCTGTTTAACTGCAAAACAATTATCATTTATTTTTGTTTGCACGCTTTAAGTATAGAACTTTCCAACCCCCACTTTTTTCCTACACAAAAGGTGAAGAGCAATTTATTTTCAAACTTAAAAAAAAACACATTAAAATGTCATCATGAACTGATCGAATAAGTACCCATTTTCAACAGCCTTCCAATTTGTTCAAATACATCCTCACCTACTCATAACCACTATTGTGCTACTTTAGTGTCAAGTTTCTCGTCAATTCTTAACTCATGGTTGGATAAAATAGATGATTTATAAAGTAAGCACAAAGAACAGATTACAACGGAGAAGAACTTATCTGCAAATATTACTCTGAAAGATTCAAACTTTGAATCAGCCCCACTTCTAGGGATTGTTTCACGTAAATTTGAGCCTCGCTCTGTGAAAAGGGGGTTTAATGCTTGTGCGTAAAGTGTCGTCCGAGATCAGCCTGTGAAGTCCGCACAGGCAAATCAGGGACGACACTTTCCGCTTTTATGATCTTTTTTTGTTTAAAGAAAGTCTCTTCTTTGCAAAAATTCCAGTTTATGCAGAAAGTGTCGTCCATGAGCAGCCTGCGCGGACTGCACAGGCTTATCTGGGATGAAACTTTACGCACATTCATTAAACCCCCTTTTCACAGAGCGCGGCCCATTTTAAATATAAACGTTTTTCGTCTTGCACGTATTACAACACATATAATCACAAAATAAGCAGAAGCTGCCAGAAGAAAAGTAGTAATTAAACATTCTGCACACGGAGTATTACACATCAATCTCAGTCAAATGTACAACAACAACGACAACGTTGTTTTATCGTAATACATGGAATTATAGAATTATGAAAATTAGGTAACGATAGAAGTTTACAAAGATTTCATTATTAATATCTGCACATACGCTTGCAATGAATTAAGACTTAATAACAACGGTGGGCATATTTTGAAGATTTTAATCTAGTATTTTAAACTGCCAGAGTTAATCATATGAACAATATATTGTATATAGCAATAAATATATAAACATGAAGCAAAAGGTTGCAACATTCATGCGCTCATGTAATCTGTAATAAACGGTAAATGTGTTAACCACACGGTTATTTCGGCATGTTCTACGAAATGATGGTGTATTTTACACATTGAAAGCAACGTTAACGATATCAGTAAAATACGTTCTTAAAATTTATACGAATTGCTTTCAAGCGCTTGTTTATTTTGTCCCGGTTAACCGATGATTTCATAACCTCAAAACGCAGAAAGCGATTGGTCGCTTTTGGCATTGGATACATTTAACCCTTTAAAGTAAAAAGTATATAGAATCGCATGTTTTAATTCAACATAAAACAGTCGCTAGACGTATTGAACGGGTGTCAAAACGCAGGACGATCTTAGTGAACGGTTCAACAAGCATAGCAGTATATTGCTGTTATCAAGTTATCTTGGTCTAAGTAAAAGCAAAGGGTCCGTTTTTGATTTAAACAAAATTATAACCCCAACCTGACACCGATTGGTTTACGCATGACTCGGCATAAACCACTTTAGAAAATAAGAACCATTATACTTTTGAAGTAGAAAATATAATTAACGGGTCGTTTAAAAACGACGATAACACTAAAACGTGGGAAATAACCAGTATAAATTTATATATAACGATACAAATCTCTTGTCAAACATTTGGACATTGAAGGTCTATTCAGTTGCTGTAATCACTTTGGCAAACTTTAGTAGGTAAAAAATTAATAGGTAATTTATTCGTATGGACAAAAGTTTTTGTTCGCGTGGACGAAATAAATTAACGTATATTCAAACGAGGTCCGCAAAGAGATTTATGTCAACACGTTCACTGTTGAATCATCAACAAAACAGAGTTGCGCCGTTCATCTACGATTCTTAAATTGCGTATAAATGCTCTGACTTTTTTTTAATAGTTCATTAATGACAAAACAGATTACATTTTCCGAAAAATGGGACATACCAGTAAATCAGAAAAACATGAGTGTTATAACAGTGCAAACCCCTTTTCATTTGTACATTCAAAAACTCATTCATATATAAAAGGCATGTACACTGTTGAGAAATCCCGTCAATAATGTAGAGATATTTGCATACGACACACAGACACAATATTGTTTAAGAAACAAACACGAGTAAACGTTTCGGCATCGGCTTAGTCCGTATATTAACTTGGTAGTTATGAATTTCATTGAAGTAATCACAATTTGATTTGTGCTATTTGTGATACCATAAACACTTAATTAGTACATTTTATGTCACTTTTCATAGGCATGCGTTTTTTAAGGTTGAGAAAACAAATTTATGACATTGAAATGTTATTAAAGATGAGGCCTCTGTCGCAAACATCTGCAGTCGCCTAAGTTCTCATGTTTAGCTATCGACCTACACCGAATTAAGATGCGACCCGTTCATCAGTATCTATTCTTATGTGCAGAGAACTTGATATGCAACGGAACGCAACGATTTGAACAACTTTGAAAGAGATTCTCCTAAAAAATAATGTTTGTGAAGTTCCATTTAAATTTGCCCAGCGGTTCAGGAGGAGAAGTTGTCAGAAGAAATAGTCAACGGAAGCACACCAGATGGACATGACCACGGTATCCTTAAAGCTTCCAATGAGTAATATGTGCTGATTTGAGCTAAGATTGAATGGCCTAGATCAAAACGTTTTTAAATCAAAATTACATTTACAAGTATCGGAAAAATAATCATGAGCTTTGACTTATCTAAAGACATGCAATTATTATGTATTTATCATATACTTGAACTATCAAAACATGTATAAGTTAAAAACAACTGTTAATTCTGTTCATCACACCACACCGCTCGCAACCACAGTAACACAACTCCACCTTCAATCGTGACACAAGATCTAGATGCATATAATGTCTGTGTGCAATACATCGGATCCTGTTTTCATGATTTGTATGGGGATAGCATGTTAACGCTGTTCGAACTACTAATGACAAACACAAAATGTGTAGTAAATTATTGTCTCAGAAGTCACTTAGACAATCATCTTAATAGTCTTTTCATTTTGAGCAAATCTGAAAATTGATTAACGTCTTTGACGTACATTATTTAGGTATTTGATTTTGCAAAACACTTTTCCAATTCTCAGAAACAATTTTGCAAACTGTGCTTGTAAAGAAAAATAATGAACTAAAAATATACATAAACGTTTTTATTTCTGGACTAGTGCTTGGAGATTATGTTATTATATGTTAAAGGCATTTCTCAATTGCTAATTAAATACAACTACCTTACTGTTTTTGATTTTTTATTTCAATAATAGGGCTTCTAAGCATGCATGTTTTTACTGTATAACATATCATGAAAGCGATTCAACGAATTTAAATTAACATTCCCTGACACGACAAATGAACAAAGAGTTCAAAAACGCAGTTTAAAAAAAAATAATTAAGTTGATCACACACGTAAAATGCCAATTAGCATGGGTGTTACCAAAATCAAAACTTTTCTGGAATTCGTTTTGATATTTAGTGTACAATTTATATGGAGATAATGAACATATTTCAATACCAAGTAAGATTGATATTTAAAGGAGACAATTTGAAGTAAATACATTCCCTGGAGAGGGCAGTTTCATGTTTGAGCCATTAAACGAATTATGTGTGTTGTAGATAGATTTTTACCATTTAAATTGATGAAATAGTATTGTTAGTTTTTTTTTTCATTAAACTTAGTCAGATAATGTATTTAACTCAGAAGATTTAAGAAGCAAAACCAATTTCGATCCGATAGTATATTAAAGAGGAATTTAAAAATAGAGTTGTTATTCTGGTTTTCCAATTTATTTGTGTGACATAAATGAACATGAAAAAGATAAACGACATCCCAGGGGAACCATCAATCGATAAAGGGTGTTTTGAATACACAGGGGTGATGTCACTTAGTAGCATCACTTTGTCATGTATTGGGTCAAGTTTTTCAAAAAAAAACAATAGTATCCATTCAGAAAATAAAAAAATATCCTGCGTGAACATGCATGGAGCTGCGTCAATTGAGATAAAACATTGTCACCTCTGCACAAGAGTCATTACCGATTCTTCATTTTTATAGTATGTATGGAAAGGCGTATTGTTTGTTTGGGGCATATCTGGGTGTAACTGTTTCTTCCATAAATTCATGGTCATTGACCTTTGCTGATTTCATATTTAACCTTTTTGTAGGACTGTACTCTATCTTACACAAACACGAATATAATAGCTCCACACATTTTTCCATCTAAAAATAATTTTTAATATCAAGTATTTAAAACCAAATATGAGGGGAGTTGTTCAGTTTTATATGGTTATACTCGGTCAACCACACATACGTAGATCATGATATTGCTTAAAACGTAAATCGGCACACTAAAATAACATCACATTTCACTGTCAAACGCCATAGAGTTGTAAGATTGTGTGTCGCCCATACCATAATACTTGTTACCCTCTATTGAATTTTTCGTGCGTCTCTAAGGTGGACTTCAATAAAGCAGGCTACGTATAGAAAACGTTGTAATTGTGTGATAAAGGAATGAATTAATTGTTGCTAAAATTCCCAAGTACCTGTATAGAGGCGATAAATAGACCCATCCCAGTTACGGGTCTGAGAATGCGCAAGTGCGAGGTTTGCATGGGATTTTTAGCATGCATTCGTTCGATTCTTCGTGTGTGCAATAGCTTTCCATGACCATGAACGACGCATATACCCTCCGGAATGACCAAACGGGAGACATTTCTCATAATTATCGCTTCGGCGCCATTTTTGTAGTTTTTGCGGGCATATTATTCGTATATTTATCGTTATTTTGTGTTTGCGTGTCGGTTACCTTCTTCAAACCCGCCAACACACCAGAACGATATTTAGAATAAAACAGCCAACTTATTAACCAACCACTTCTTTTTAACTTTTCTTTATTGTTAACGCGTTATCTGTTACGAAAAATGCAAGGTCGTATGAAACCGTTTAAATCTATTAATTTTAAAGAATGTGACAAAAAATAACGGAAACTAGTCCCGTTCAATAATCTGCGGACAGCTTCATCTGAAGACGATTGTATATACATAAGTTTCTGTTTTGTTCGTATTCATATAGAGGAGTTCGTATACATATAAGGGAGTTTGTATTCACATAGAGGGGTTCGTTTTTATATAGATTGTGTATTCATAAAGAGGACTGTTGACATAAAACATTTTTTTACGCTTATAACGTTAAAAGCACTGTTCAGTTTAACCGTATCATTCTAAATTATTATAAGTCCCTATAAGTAGAAGTATTAAGAGTATATAACCATCCTCCTTGAACCTTTTCCTAACATGTTCATCGTAAATAAACAGGATAAAGACAACAGCAGCATTAAAACCTTTGATTTATCTTATTTTAATAGGTACATACAACATACTTTCTCGTCCTATTCGATACCGCGGGTCTTATACCTTAACAGAATACAACACCTTACATATGATAAACTTGACAAAGACGCAACAGGCGTTTAAAAAACGCTTTTTACACGTACTTCCCTCACAGTCAACATGTGTTCAAGAAGGCGAACATGTTGTAATATGCGATTAAAACTAAATATGATTGAATAGGTAAGGTTACAGCGTCAGCATGTGTAATGTTACAACGTCAGCATGTCTGTATTCAGTGGACATACTATTTTTGTCAAAGGTTTTTCTTGCTTGTGACCTCTCCGCGTTGAAGAGTGCTATCGTATGTATATACATTAATTTAAACCCTAAAAAACTAAAAAAAACTGGTATACACTAGATTTGTCGTGAAGGCCGCTGTTAGTTTAGATGTAAATGACACTGAAAATAACGGACATATTTCGAATGGTTCAACTACCTCCGCTTACGCATGAAAGAAATATGAAATATTTACTTTTTCTATTAGCTCAAAACAATTAAACCTCAACGATGATTTCAATTGAAGGTACACGTTTCAGTCATCATTGATATCACATATTTTATATTCTTTGCTGTAATGAAGTCCACATTTCAATACGATTTATATTTGTACAACTTAAGATTTTAATTTTGGATATTGTTACTTATATTACTCATTTTTAAACGGAAATAAGGAAAAGATACACACACATCTTTCAGGTTATCAGTTAAAAGCGTGTACTTGTACTAAAAATACGTTTTCAGAAGTATTACTTTCTTTGTCGTTGAAATATATGGCTAAATTAATATTAAAATGCTCGAATAGTGTAAAATGACATGTTTGAGTATTCGGTGTGTATCTATAATCGCATTCGAACTGAAAAGAATAAAAAAATACTGTTATGTACTTTAACTTTTCAGTCAGCGAAACACTTTTTTTTTAATATTTACAATTTACCGTTGATGCAAACCTGATAAGTGTTCAAGGTTGAAAATAGACGTGTCAATGGCCTTTGACAAATCTGAAAAAGCCTCAGGTTACATTATTTAAATAGTTCATGTTTGTTTGACAACGCCTTTATCCTTATTGAATTTAATTTGAATTTAAACTACAATTTATTTCAAATTAATTTCTTTGTTAATAGTGTTTTTTGTTTCGCTTACTTAAACTTCTCTTTGTTTGATCTACAAGAAAAAATATATGTATATTTTTCATTAACCAATAAATAGATGTGAATTTGCCAGTCTGTTATATGGATACTCAAAAACATATACGAAATATGAACATTTACTTGTAACATCTCCTAAGATGCTGTTACAATTGTTATTCAATCTTAAAAGAAAACTGCTTGATATGATCCCGACGTATTGAGTTAAACTTTTTATACATTTTATTTAATCATAAACATAGATAAACACGTTATTCTTGCATGTGAGCAAACGCAATTTTATATCATCTGTCGCATTCTCATAAACAAAATATCCACTTTGAAGGGCGACTCATCATGTTGGTTTGGATACAATAGAGAAAAGCGATGAACATTACAATCTTTGTCGAACACTTGTCATAACAAATGATCAAATATTATATGATATGCATTCCCAATATGCATTGTTGTCAATATTCGTATAATTTATTGAAAGAAAATTGTTTGCGAGCCAGAATGTAGCTATAATAGAAACATATCTAAAACGTTAAAAGGCGCACTTAATTTATACGGTGAGTCGACTTATGTACAAGCATTTGCGCTCTTTGTGTGCAGATTCGAGTCTGCTGTGTACCTAATTAGTAATTGATTGGTAGTTTGATAATGTATTAATAAAATTAATGATCTTTGAAACATAAATGTTTAAGGAAATCTAAGGTTATTACGAAATGTATGATGACGCACAATTGTTGAAAATCTAAAGAAAACTCGTTTGATCGTGCGATCATGTAGTGCTGAATGTCTATTTTATAATTTCGAAATACAATTATTTGCGTCTTTTGACATCACACTTCAGATTGCGCGGGTGGACTATTTGATAACCCAAGCGTAAGACCTAAATCCCAAAACAATTTGATTTTAATGACAGCTATTCATTTCATTGCATACTTCACGAATTTCCACATGGCAAGTGTCACTAAATCTCACCCCAACCTGACACCGATGGGTTAAAACATGACTCGGCATAATCCACTTAAAAAAATAAGAACCAGTATATACACTTGAAGGAGAACATATAATTAACGGGTCGTTTAAAAACGACGATTATACTAAATCGTGGGAAAGAACCAATACAACTTTATATATAACGATAGAAATCTCTTGTAAAACATTTATAAATTGGAGATCTATTCAGTTGCATTAATACCTTTGGCAAACTTAAGTAGGTACATAATTAAAGGGTAATTTATTCGTTTGGGCAAAATTTCAAAAGTATTTGTTCGCGTGGATGAAGCAAATTAACGTATATTCAAACGTTTTTAAATAGTTGATTTCTGACAAAACAGAACAAATTCTCCGAAAATCGNTGGCACATATGTTCACCATCATTGGACGGTGTGTCGCGCGAAAGAATTACGTCGATATCTCCAAGGTCAAGGTCACACTTTGAGGTCAAAGGTCAAAAATGGCCATAAATGAGCTTGTCCGGGCCATAACTATGTCGTTCATTGTGAGATTTCAAATCATTTGGCACATTTGTTCACCATCATTGGATGGTTTGTCGCGGGAAAGAATTACATCAATATCTCCAAGGTCAAGGTCACACTTTGAGTTCAAAGGTAAAAAAATGGCCATAAATGAGCTTGTCCGGGCCATATCTATGTTGTTCATTGTAAGATTTTAAAATCATTTTGCACATTTGTTCACCATTATTGGACGGTGTGTTGCGCGAAAGAATAACGTCAATATATGCAACGTCAAGGTCACACTAAGAGTTCAAAGGTCAAAAATAGCCATAAATGATTTTGTCCGGGCCATAAGTATGTCATTCTTTGTGAGATTTTAAAATGACTATGTACATTAATTTTGTTCACAGTCATTGGACGGCTTGTCAAGCAAAAGAATTCAACAGTTCAAAGGTCAAAATGGCCATAAATGATAATGGCAATAAATTAGCTTCTCTTGTTTTGTGAGACAGCATGCAAAATATTCTGTGTCAATGCAGCATGTTGGGGTATACGTCACGTCTGTGACAAAGCTCTTGTTTTTCTTGTCGCCAGGCCAAATCGACCCCTACTGTGTGATGTACGTTGACACGCCTGCCCAGACAGAGGTGTCCAATGTTGTCAAGAACACATTCAACCCATTCTGGGATGAGCAGTTCTACTAGTAAGTAAATCTACTTGATCTTCTGCTTGTAAATAAATCTTCTAGTAAAGAAATCTTCTGTTAGTAAAGAAATCTTCTGTAAGTTATTCAATTTTCTGCTAGTAAAGAAAACCTTTTGCCAATAAGTAAACCTTTAACTTGTAAGATATCTTTTGCTAGTATATTACCAAGAATGCTATAAATCGTATCGTAGTGAGTAAATCTTTTCCTTTTTTTGAATGTGTCTACAGTGACATTACACGAGACACCCAGGAAATCAGGTTTGAAGTTCTGGACAAGAAGAGGCCATCCAATGGTAAGTTATTAAGTTGTTAACCCTTTCCCAATCAGAATCAAAATTAAAATGGCTTTATGCAACAAGCATAAAACCAGACCAGCCTGTGAGTAACTTGCAGTCTGTTCAGGTTTTATGCTGTTTGCTGCTCATCACTACCTTAGAGTTAGAAATGCTCCTTTAAAACTTGAAACTATTAAGAAAGCTGTCAATTTCTGGGGAAATACAAACGGGTCAAAATGTGTATCTGAGGGTCTGAGGGGTAATGGGTTAAGTAATTAAAAGATTTACCATTTTCTTTTGTTTTTAAAAGATCTTAACTGTACATGGTCTCATGATAAACAAAAAAGAAGAAAGAAAATAGTCAAGTAAGCATTATTAAAGTACTTGTATATAACATATTGAAAAACTAATCACAAAGTAGTTAAAAAAACACTGTATTTTTCATTTAAGATAATAATCATGTGACAGTTTTGTAGATTAAGCATGCATACTTTTAAATTAGATACTTGTTTTGGAGAAATCTGGATTTCTGGGCCCAATGCAAGTGCGATCTAATTTAACTTATATTATTCATTGGCATTTACAGACTGTGTTTCATTCTATATTAAACAAATAGGAATAGTTTTATGCACATGGGTATTGGATCACATTGCCATTAATTAGTTTTTTGTAAAAACACCTCTTTATGATAAGTTAATAAATCACAAATCCAGAACCGCCACTATTTCTTCCTCGGGGAGTCCACAAGATTCCCAGACATAACAATAATGTTTATATGCAGAAACATTCGATAACTGATTGCAGCAAATATGTAGCATAGCAAAGATGAAAATGTTTACAATAATATTATATACCTGGCTTATAAGATCAAAATGTTTACAGTAATATTATATACCTGGCTTATAACTTTTTATGCCATACTCTTATAGACAATAATTATACTTCATGGCAGCTCTGCTAGGTTTATAATGATGAAACCATTCCAAGACAAACAAAATGAATCGTTCTGCTGTGATCCATTATCCTTGGTAAGGTTTATTGCATTCATTATCCATGATGTAAGTCATAGAAATATACAGGTACAAAATGTATATTAAAAATTATGCGAGAATAGTGTACCAGTCGAGTTCGTTGTGTAATATGTATAGCTGCAACTGGTATAACCAGTCAGACTTATACCTGTTCTCAGAACAACATGCTTGTGTAATATCCTATCTCTTTGCATCATAGTATGCTTAAATTGCAACAAAAACAATATAGCATTATTTTATGTACAATAAAAAGTTTTTCAAGCTTTTGTTTCGACTTGAAAACAGTCTGGTCACTAATAAGATACATACGCAGAAAACACAAGTTGTGAANCAGGAGGAGAAGTTGTAAGAAGAAACATTTAACGGACGTACACAAGATGGGCATGGCCACTGTAGCCTTAAAGCTCCACACGGGCAATATGTGCTCATTTGAGCTTTACCTGAATGGCCTACATCAACACTTTTTTTAAATCAAAACTACATAATAAAACATATTGGAAACATAATCATTAGCATAGTATTATTTAAAGACATGTATTTATTGTTTATTTATCATAAACGTGAACTATCAAATATTGTATGTATAATGAGTCTTTCTCTGCAAGTTCATTAGACAGCTAGAAAAAAGCAGTATCAAAACTCAACCTTCAATCTCGTGACACAAGATCAAGATGCATATCTCATCTATGTTAACCACATGAGACCTTGTTCTAACGGTTTTTTTATGCTCATAGAGCGAATACAGTATTCGAACTCCTACTGACGAACACAAAACATAGAGTATGGTATGGGGTAGAATAAGTCACCAGGCCAAACAACCAAACAAGCAGATCCCGCTGAAAAAAATGGCATGTGGGGAGTATTTCATGTCTATATTGCTTAACTCGGTAAAGCATGTATACCTATATCATTGTGATGCTTAAAACGTAAATCCGCACACTAAAATAACATTATCACATTTCACTGTCAAACGCCCTAACGTTTAAAGGATATGGGTCGTCCATACCCAAGTAATTTATTCTCATTTATTGAATTTCGTGCGTCGCTTAGGTGGACTTGAATAAAGCACGCTAAATATAGACAACTAGAACGTACTAGAGTTAGC
>VMBQ01012611.1:0-18615 GCA_007657795.1 Dreissena rostriformis
GGCCACAGGTTTTCCACATATTCCACACGGGAATCTAATAGGGCCAGGGTTCATTTCTACATCTCCACATGTCAAGAGAAAGCACTGGAAAAGTCTTTTTCTGGTTCGTGTAGGGTATGTTTTGGTTCGACGTGTATATTTTGCATGAAAGTATAAAATACACATGTTGTCCACGTTAAAACTATCTCCGATGCACACAGAGAAAGGGTTTGTCGGTAGAAAATGGTCATCAATTGTGTGCTGAAATGTTTCATGGTGATGAAATTTAACATCTACTGGTTTGATAGTACTTACATGTACAAACTTCGTATGAAGTACAGTGACAACAAACAATACTGTTCTGAGGATGTACGCGGCCATTGTTGTTTACATTCGCCAATCGACGTAGTCTGTTATTATTCAGATCCAAAGGTGTATTCCAATTCACAAATAATTAAAATTCAAGTTGTTTACTTGCCTTGGATACCGTTGCTAAGGTAGAATTGTCCAGTTTTCATCGTTTTTACCCACAGAAATGTTAATTTTCTTTTAAATAACACATCCAGAACTTAAGACTTATAAACTCGTAACTTTGAACTGTCTTGTAGACTGAAGAAAAATCGCTTAAGCTCTTCCCCGCTATTTCGTTTCCAGTACACTGCTATGGCGCTCAACTGTCAAAAAATCTGTCAAAAACTTTTGAAGACAAATTTCTTCCTCAAATGTGTCCCGATCGAGTCGCAACTTTACAGAATGTTTAGAAATATTGTTTTTTAATTATTCGAATACTTTTTTGGTGATGTTTCATTCATAATATAATTAAAGATAATTAAAATCGAAATATTTTTTGTTTGTTTTGAAATTTTGCGTCCTCCTTCACGCATGCGCATTGGAAAGTTGGGCTAGACTATTTTAGCAATAACAGCTTCTAGTTCAAATTGGATTCAATCACAAGTTATTTCCATATTTCCATATTTTACACAAATAGTCGGAGCTTAGTTTTATTGACAAATATTTCTGTTATTATGTTATTCCGTTTGGTCTAAGAAGCGCTCCTTATATGTTCATCAAACGCTCAGTTTGAACATATTTGTTTAAAAAAAAACTAAATATTGCAGAAACATGCTTATAACATACGACATTTTATAACAAGAACATGTCTGAATGAGATTACAACGAAGGACAGAGTCTTTTT
The DNA here is from genome assembly GCA_007657795.1 of Dreissena rostriformis. NCBI lineage: Eukaryota > Metazoa > Mollusca > Bivalvia > Myida > Dreissenidae > Dreissena > Dreissena rostriformis. The sequence continues at coordinate 1,175 of VMBQ01012611.1, forward strand.
GAAGTTCTGCTTCTGGTTAACTATAGTTGCATGATGTCAAACGAGCATATTGGTTTCTTTATACGGAAAGCATAATGCTTTATTGGGGTAAAACAGTGCATTTAATCAAAGCATATGCGTCCATCAACTTGCCAGATGTAGTCTTAGAAATAGATATGTCAATATTTGGAGCCCAATATCACAATATTACTCAACTTATGGGATTTTTTTTATTGAGGCACAGGGATTCATCCTTGATTTGGAAATTCAGACACAGTGATGCCAATGTGCTTCAATGCCCTGGGGGAAAACGTGATATATNAAGAGACATCATTTAAACGAAAAATTCCATAAAAGTTGAAATTGTCGTCTCCGATTAGCCTGTGCTGACTGCACAGGCTAATCTGGGATGACAATTTACGCATAAGCATTTTGCCCAGATTTCTCAAAAGACGCCACATATATGTGTTTGTGTGGGCGTAGACATGATAAATCAGGTAAGTTAATAACAACAGGTAGCTTATGATTGCATTATTCTAGTATTGAATTGTTTTGATGTGCGCCTGATTCCAAATACAAATCAATAAACGCATTGTTATTTAACCTATTTCTTTTTGTTCTCGATTCTATAGTTACCACGCTTTGATGTATTCATAACCTCCACGTTTTCGGCAGCATTATGGAAAAGTCAATAGCCTTGCACACCTACTGAGAACGTTATTATGCGTCTTTGTTAAAATGTCATATCTTGTCCGTACTAAACAATCCAATTCTTTATATAACGATTGTTTAATCCGTATTTATGTTTAACAATTTAGTTGTTCGTAAAATGTGGATGGGGATATAGCTCAGAGGTAGAGCGCTCGCTTCGCATGTGATAGGCCCGGGGTTCAACTCCCCGTATCTCCATACTTTTTTCCGATGATTATAATGTGTTTCAAATCTTGAATACTTGTTATTTTGGACTCATGAATATAATAGTTGTTTTATTCGGTTGGCAGAACATCGATGACAAATGAATACTTTGTATGTGATACATTATACTGTCTCGACAGGTATTAAATTGACATCTGGGAACTATTGCCCTCGATGCTTTAAGAAACTATATGACAGAATGTCAATCGAATATCTGTTTTATTAAATACTCATTAAACAAAAAACGGCATTAAGTTTAATGAAAATAAAAACAACATGGATGATACTTTGCGCAACGTTCTGCGCAGTTTTAATATTCATGATACAAATATAACAAATCAAAACCAAATAACATCACACACTGTTGCCTGCTTGTTTCAAAACTTTGGTCAACAATATACAATATTATAGTACTCTATATCAAATGTTGCCGAAATTTAGATTTTAAGTTTAAAAGGATGTCATCACGAGCCCCAAACGATGTACCCTTGAACATACAATATGATGCCATTCAACGAGTTTTCTTGTTACGTGTAGCTTAATTTAAGAAGTTTAAACATTGGTTGAACCATTATAAAGCATTTCTTTCAATTGCGGGCGTTTGACATAACTTCAGCTACCCATTGCGTGTCTCAAAACACGAGACATATATTCAAGCCCAAGTTTGTCTAGCGTTTAAATAAGTTATACACAAAGTGAAACTTCATCTACACCAGCGGGATTGCATAATTATATTCATGGCAATGACCAAAATGCCAAAACATTAGGACAAAAAACAAACGTACTAGAACAGATAAAACAAAGTACACAACAAACACACAACAATTAAAAAAAGATAGGGTCATTGTATTTGAACAGCCAAACCAAAACATTGGGTTTAATCTCTACATCTCACAGTTGGTCCATGTTTATTCACAAAACATTTATTTGTACATACACATTTGGAATAAACACCGTGAATATGCATTTAAAGCTGTAATAATGTCGTATTTGTCAGATGATGGCACTCAATCTCATGTAGGAAAAAAACGGGTCAATTTTTTTTTGGTCTTGTAGTTGAACCGTTTTTGTTTATGTTTTTAAAGTATGTGTGGTAATACAAAATTATTAAATTAACACTACAATGTCATTTATTTGAAATTAGTCCTACATGTATATCAAACTGAGAGACACAATAAATGTTTTCTCAACGCATACCAATACTCATACAAACTCGGCTTTGCTTTCACAATGTCGGTCTCCTGTATAAACATATATGTATTGCGTCATATGCAACGCTTAACGCAATTATACAAATTGTTAAATAATGTAAAGCGTTTAATATGTTTGTATGTGATAATTTGATCGACACGATCAGTTCCTATTCGTATGCTTTGATGGTGTTTTTGTTGAAAAAAGTATAAACCATCACTGTCAACAGATAGAACAAATATTTAAATGCGCGACTTAGACATTTTAACTTTAAAACATAATCGTGTAATGTATGACATGTTTTGCTGATTTTACTTTTATTAGCAATTAAAATTACCATTATATGTCGATGATGTTTAATAATTCAAACAAGTCGTCGTTTATTAAACTCTCGACTACACAAATGCAGTCGCGAAACGACGGTCTCAATTGAGTCGTTAATATTTAATTTAAGAACTCGACCCAATTGAACTTGAACACAAACAACAGTACACTGTTTCAGGTTGTCACCACGTTAAAGTTTAAACTACAGGGATTTAGCGTGCAAAAAAACATTGCATACCGTTAATAGAATGGCAATTAACAAATTCACGTTTATGTGATATTCAGCTTAAACATTTGGCATTTGTACAAGTAAACGTTTTTACAAACAAAATTGACTTGTTATTATAAAGAAAGTGGTTTTAGTGAACTTTAAGATGCATTTTTGCGTGGTGTGTTTCCGAAGAAATGGATATTTTATTTTCACTTGGTCGTATTTTAATACGATTGTATGATTTTCGTTCACTTCATAAATCTGTCATGTTTAATCGTATTTTAACGATCTCAATCCTGCTACCTACAGAGTTTATTATGAATATAGAAAGTACTTAAAGTCCTGTGTGCTACTGTATGTTTTTTTTTTGAAAATGAATCGACACGCATTCATTTTTTTTAAGCAACATAGTTTCATAATCTGATCATATATAGGACCTTTAGAAAAAGATCGCGAATGCCTGGACTATATGTCTCATACTTGTACAACTTTTATTCCGTTCTATCAAGCTGTTTCAAGCTGTTGCAGCACATACGTTTTGTAACCACTTCGTCTTAAGTTTAATATACGAACNAGAAGTTGTCCGTGTATAAGGGCCATGTGCGTGCTCAATATCAATCGTCAAAAGCAATCTAAACTCCACTTTGCATTGAAAATAACGCCAAAAAGCAATCGATTTATCCATTTTTTGTTCACCAAAATGCGTCCACATGAACAACTGGTACTTAAACAGTGCTAATTAGTGTGAAAACAATGATATCATTGTTAGTGCGTATCAATTTCAATTGACGGTTCAGAAAATCGCAAAATATTCCATGACTTATCTCCACACTCAGACCAACCAGAGGAAAACGGTTGATACTCACTGAAACCGCTTCCGGATGGCCCTATGATAGGAATCATCCGAGTAAAAACAAGTAAGTAATAAAGAAGATGTACCTGTTTGAAAACTCGATTTCTCGATCGAATCGAGGCATCGGCGGCCATGTTTTCTCAAATCTGACCACGTGATTCCCCGCATTGTTAACTTGTATATATTTAAGGAACTCTACCCTAAATATTGAATGTTAACGATTACATAATCCATTAAAATGAATATTCCTAACATGAATATATAAAGATATCCAAGCCCATAATAAAACGGCAGCATACATTTGTATAACCAGAAGACATTCTATTCTAGTAAATGTAATATACATGTATATCAATTCTAGAAAAAATCAACAACATGCAAAATACATATCGATAACACAAATTCAAAATGCCTAAAAACGATTCCTATTGGACTTGTTTAACCGTTTATTTCTGTTCATGTGAAATACACAATCATGTTAAAATTCATTCTTGAAGCAAAACTCAGGAAACAAATTTGAATTCTATACATATGTTTCGATTATGAAATTAATAAATCGTATAATTAAAATAAAACTGAAACTAGTTTTCGTTTCATACTTTATAAGCAATATATTGATACAAAAAACATTTCGCAAACAGTAAATAGCTATGTGTTTGTGTTGATTTTTAAAATACCATAGAATGTTAAGGATTATTACGTGCAATTACATATAATATAATGCGATAAATGTCGTTTTCTGAAAATACCGTTACGCGATCCCATAGGCATGTTATGAAAAAGGTCATTTAGAGAATTATGTTAGATCTTAAAAGAGTAATTGGTTGTACGCATTCAAAAGATCTTTCATTTTTTTTTAAACAAATTATTACGGTAAAATTATTTATATTCGTCGGCATGGGATTTCGTGGTTTTTTTAATGACTTTGTCGTGGACACGTTAAGTCGTATAAATGGTTTTGGTAAAACTGAGAAATTTGAGTAGGTAATTGTTCCAGGTGTTTGTGTTAAATGTGTTGATCGGTTAACCATCTAAATCAACGACAGTGAATGAATATTTGTAATCAAAGAAGTATTCCCCGTTTATCTAAGGAACTCATATAAATTGAATGAAATTTAAATAAGTATATCGCTTGGTTCGCTTATTGTAGCATCGGCTATCTTTGGAGAGCGAAACAAGCTGCACGTACTGTGTATTCTTCTGTTGAATATTAAGAAGTTTATTAATTCATATGAGCATCATATAAGATAACGAGACGTAATGCCAGTGCGTAAAGTGTCGTCCCAGATTAGCCTATGCATTCCGCTTTTATGTTATTGTGTGTTTGTCGAAAGTCTCCTCTAAGCGAAAGTCCAGTTTAGGGGGAAAAATTCGTCCCTGATAAGCCTGTTTAGACTGAACATACTAATCTGGCACGACACTTTACGCACATGCATTAAATCCAATTTTTCTAGAGCGAGGCTAATATATATTATAGATCGGCTGCTTAAAAAATGATAATGCAAGTTACTTTTTATAAAAATAGTTTTTTTATTATAAAACTAGGCTGGAAACTAAATAACAATAAGACAAATATGCATATTTAAAATTAATGGAGATAACAAAAATGCTGAACCAAGTTGATTTGTGTCATTCCATTTGAATTGTTGATTATTTAAAGTCCCGTTTGGGCCAAGGTCAGTCCAGGTCAAATATAAAGATGCTGATTTGGGGAAATGGCAATAATTGTGGGATTTGGGGAGAAATCGTGTGATTATCCAAGTGTTCAACGATGTTAGTTCAAATTGACTAGGGTGAATTTCAGGGAAAAGATAGAATGACGTTGGGTGATGTAGGCTTGATAAGCAATTTGTCATAAACCGCAACTGTAAAAGTTAACATGTGCATGGCCAAACGTTTAAACGTGTTAACATAAAAACCAATAACGATGTTTTCGGAAGCAAGGTTATATTGACTACTTTCCCACACTCAGAAAACATGCTATTGTATCCTGGGTTGTGTTGCAACACAGTAGATCTGGGCTAATAATTAGCAATGCCATGTTTCCGTAATTAAAGCGAATCGCATGAATTATTCATAAGCTTATAAATCTTGGGGATCAATACACATTGTTTTTGTTGGAAACCATAAACATGAACATTATCAAGGACAACATGACCTTCTTTTGCAACCAAATACAACTGTTTAAAAGTGGCTATCGATGTGTTTGCATTATTGCATTCTGTTTATTATGCATAAACTCAACCCAACATTTAGTGTATATGTATAAGTTTCGCGGCGTGAATGACGTTACAGTGTCCGTTATTGATAAACCAAGAACAATATATTTCTGCTATAATATTAAAGATGTATTTTTATTTGAGATATTCTGAACTTCCAACTCAATATGATTGTTTAAGCATTTTTGCAAGCTTAACGTTCAAAAACAGTTGTGACATTTTGCATAGTCTATATCTGCAAACTATCCTGGAAACAAACAATTACAAAGATATTAATTATTTATAATTTGTGGTCATTTAAACATTAAAAACAACTAGTACAACTGATAATTTATTTTCTAATTCAGTCTAAGTCTACTAAAATAATCAGTACCATCCTACTAAAGATGTTCTTAAAAAAATGTGTATTGTGCATGCTTTGTTATCAATTTATATTTGTAGAAACAAATTAAATATACCAACATATATTATTTGTGTCTTAGATGTCGGAATTTAATTCAAAGAAAAGAAAACATCTTCCGATACTCGCACATGCACATACATTAAAGTACTCCATCATATGTCCAACCTGCTTTTCCCAGTATACGTTGTCGTTTCAATGTTCAGTTAAGTGGGAATTACATAGACTTACCCGAATATGCTACCAAATAATCAGCAATTGTTAGCAACGTGTGAACACTTATGGTTCATCTATCACAACACATTATGCCAAATCAATTAAGGGGGAGATATGATATCATGCAGCAATTATGTAAAACAACCCAGCATTGGAATTCAAGCGCGCAAACGGCATTGACAAAAGTCCGCTAATATAGCTTGAAGTAATCCACGGACATCGGCATCAGTATTTAATACAGGACAACGAAGACAATCGACTTCTTCTAGCATAGGAAGATTGGTGCATTGGCACGGGTCTTGTCGTTTTCTGACATCCAAATATGCATTCTTCCCCTACACATATTCCGGTTATCAAGAAAGCATCCAAATCGAGCAGACTAATAAATTATGTTTTGCAAATAAATACAGATACAAGAGGATTGTACAAAATAATACATCTTTCGATACTCCCACATGAACATAAATGGTAAAATTACAGTTCTGCTTGACATGTCCAACCAGCTTTTCCCATTATACGCTGTCTTTTCAGTGTTAAAGTATGTGTGAAGTACACAGATTAATCGAAATGCGTCTAGGCACTCAACAATTATAATCAGTGTGTGAACATTCACGGTCCATCTTTCACAAATCATTGTGACAAATAAATTAAAGGGGGGAATATCATCTCATACAGCAGTTATGGAAAACGAGACGGATCCCATGCAACATTTCCTGCTATATTACAGTCGACATGATACAATAATTGCTCACCTTAAATGGCACGTATAGTTAATTAAATTTTAATGTAATACGCAGTTCTTTCTTCCCTTCTTTAAATATTTAATTACTTAAGCTTTGGTTGTTATTGTTCGTAATATGAGGTGCGTCTTATGTCTTGTTAAAAAGTATATGACAGCTGAAAAAAACACAGACATACAATACTGATATGCGTAGCGTATATCAATGGATGTCACGCTGTAACGTTTTTGTTGCTACCTGTGTAATAGGGCTTGATAGTGACGTTGTTGTAAATTCTGATCCGTATCTTGGTATTTAAAAAACACAATATCAAAAGTTTCCCTTTAACTTTCTACATTTATAAAAATGTTAATGTTCATTATTAATAGAGACGGGTGACACATTTCGTCCATATATGTCCACAATGTGGAGCTTTTGTTATAAATGCTCTTGTTATTTTCTGACTACCACCTATGTATGATTCCCCTACAAATAGTCTGACAATCAAGAGAAAACATCCAATTCGGTCAGTCCAATTAATTACGTAATGCAAACCAATACAGATACACGAGGGTTGTATAAATAACTCGCGATATGTTCTCTTTTCTTGGCAGCAAATTGCACAAATTAAGAATCGATGCACAAGAAGGATTTCACGTGATCTAATTGCAGAAATCTCATGTTACTCTGATTCAGACAAACAGACAATGTCTCATGTAATTGCGTTGCTCACAAATACAAAGACGCAACAAAGACGATGTTGCAGTGGATGGCTTTTCTGTAAACCTTCAAACTAAACATGTTTGAAAAACATATAAGAAAATAGTGACGTAGTTGCATGTTCATCACATTATTTGCCCTACTAGTAGAACATATCGCTGCCCTAGTATGTATTCGGTTCAAAATTATATATGTGTGCAGATATATACATTCAAATATGTTGTGTTCACAATAAATTATTATATGCAATTGAGAATAATTAACATTCATGTCGCTGGCTAAAAAATGGGGTTGAATATATCAGTCATTGTGGGATACGGATATATTGAAGACAGTGTTGACAGTTTGTTGATACATTGAAACTTGTTTGTTAGCTCATATAAGCATTTAGATTGCGCAATTAAGACATTAGATTCGGACTTGCATTGATTTGTATAGGGATTATGTAACATTTCAAGATATTAAGGCTTCTCCCTTGGCCTTTGTAGACTGCATACTCTATTCTGGGACGACACTTACGCACATGCATCAAGCCCAGTGTTACCAGGACGCGGCTCTTGTAATGCAGCAGATCTATCGCAATGATGAGCAGCAATAGGTTTTCGCAATTAAAGCGAATCAAATGAATTACTCATAAGGTTATAAATCTTGAGGAACAATACACATTTTTTTTTTGTTGGCCACTATAAACATAAACATTCTCATGCACAACCTTACCCAATTGTTTGCAACTAAATTTAACTAGTCAAAAGTGGCTATCGATTGATGTGTTTTTATTAGTACAGGATGTTAATTGTTTATAGACTTAACTCACCATTTTAAAGCGCATATGCATACGTTCCGCGGCGTGAATGACGTCCCATTGTCCGGTATTGCTGAACCAAAACAATATATTAATAATATAATATTATACATTTAATTAGATTATTGTAAATATTCAACTCACAATGGTAGTTGAAGTGTTTCTACATGTTTGACGTTTGCAGAGATTTATGACATTTTGCATAGTAAGTATATAACCGCAAACTATCTCGGAAAGAAACAATGACATCGATATTAATTATTTATAATTGGCGGTTATATAAACATTACAAACAATTATTATTTCTGAACATTTAGTGTAATTGGTTTGTTTTGTCAATTTGATTAAAACAAGAACAATAAGAAAATAAATCAAACTTCTCTTAGCCGTTAACTGCAGTATAGACCAAAGCCGCTACTGTCAAAAGTGAAATCCCTCTAGATCTGAAAAGATTGCGAGTTTGTCACTTTGCATTTTTTAAAAGTTTAATACAATGTCTACATAAATGATCTTTGAGTAAAACGTCTGTGACACAAAAAGCAGAAAGAAAAACATCCGTTATTTACAGTGCATTACATAAACAATATGTTAAATGAATTCGTTTCGTTTCACAGGCAGCTAAAAATAGATATTGCCTTTGCAAATTTAAAGTGCATGAGCAAGATTGCAGTCATATGGGATTTTTACGACCTATTTAATAAACAACATTATTTAAGCAAATCTGCAAATGTTTATGTTTTAAAGCTTTACCGGAACACATGTTCAATATTTTGAAAGGCGTCTGGTATTTGTAGGGTTTGACTAGGCATGCAATGTGTTTGTTAAAGTAATATTAGATTTAAGTACCCGCCTACAAAAGATTTTCACACACACATAAAATATCCTTTGTCTTTAATTTGTATTTATAGATACATATTAAACGACTAAAATATATATTTTTTGTGTCTAGGATGTCGAAATACAATTCAATCTTTTGATATTCCCACATGAACATAAATTGTCAAATGACAGTACTCTATTATATGTCCAACCTGCTTTTCCCGATGTATAAGTTATCGTTTCAATGTTCCGTTAAGTGTGAATAACATAGATAAACCCTTTAATGTTACTAGACAATGTTAATTGTTTGCAATATATGAACCATCACGGTCCATCTATCATGAAACATCACGCCAAATCAATTAAGGGTGAAATATGATCTCATACAGCAGTTATGGAAAACAACCCTGCGTCGGAATTCAAGTGCTCAAGATGCATGGACTAAGTCATACCCGATTATATAAAATGTAGCAATCTACGGACATCAGCATCAGTATCGATATACACTCGACTTCTACTAGCGTTTCAAGGACGATGCGATTGCACTAATCCCATGTGCCATGTCCTGCTATATTGGCGTTGACATGATGCAATAATTGCTGCCATTAACTAGCTTATATAGTTATTATATACAATACACGGTTCTTTGTTTTCTCATTTCCATATTATATAACTTAAGCTTCGTTTATCGTAGGTAATACCAGGTTCGTTTAATTTCTTCCTAAAAATGTTGGTATGAAAAATACCGATGTGCACATACCACTGAATGTCGTGTTATCGCTACCAGTGTGATGGGTTTTCGTGTTATCGCTACCAGTGTGATGGGTTTTCGTGTTATCGCTACCAGTGTGATGGGTTTTCGTGTTATCGCTACCAGTGTGATGGGTTGTCGTGTTATCGCTACCAGTGTGATGGGTTGTCGTGTTATCGCTACCAGTGTGATGGGTTGTCGTGTTATCGCTACCAGTGTGATGGGTTGTCGTGTTATCGCTACCAGTGTGATGGGTTGTCGTGTTATCGCTACCAGTGTGATGGGTTGTCGTGTTATCGCTACCAGTGTGATGGGTTGTCGTGTTATCGCTACCAGTGTGATGGGTTGTCGTGTTATCGCTACCAGTGTGATGGGTTGTCGTGTTATCGCTACCAGTGTGATGGGTTGTCGTGTTATCGCTACCAGTGTGATGGGTTGTCGTGTTATCGCTACCAGTGTGATGGGTTGTCGTGTTATCGCTACCAGTGTGATGGGTTGTCGTGTTATCGCTACCAGTGTGATGGGTTGTCGTGTTATCGCTACCAGTGTGATGGGTTGTCGTGTTATCGCTACCAGTGTGATGGGTTGTCGTGTTATCGCTACCAGTGTGATGGGTTGTCGTGTTATCGCTACCAGTGTGATGGGTTGTCGTGTTATCGCTACCAGTGTGATGGGTTGTCGTGTTATCGCTACCAGTGTGATGGGTTGTCGTGTTATCGCTACCAGTGTGATGGGTTGTCGTGTTATCGCTACCAGTGTGATGGGTTGTCGTGTTATCGCTACCAGTGTGATGGGTTGTCGTGTTATCGCTACCAGTGTGATGGGTTGTCGTGTTATCGCTACCAGTGTGATGGGTTGTCGTGTTATCGCTACCAGTGTGATGGGTTGTCGTGTTATCGCTACCAGTGTGATGGGTTGTCGTGTTATCGCTACCAGTGTGATGGGTTGTCGTGTTATCGCTACCAGTGNACTGACTGCATTTTTATCTTGCATTTAATTATCCAAAAAGTTTTAGCATCCAGAAACAAATTGTTCTGTGCTTTTATAGATTATGAAAAGGCTTTCGATACTGTAAACCACGATATATTATGGGTAAAACTGGTGCAATCAGGCCTGAGCTGTAAGATTATAAACATTATTAAGTCAATCTATTCAAACATAAAAGCATGTGTCCGATCAAGCTCGACCATGAACTTTTCAGAGTTTTTTGACATATCAATAGGCTTAAAACAAGGTGAGCCACTCTCACCTCTTTTATTTGTACTTTTTATTAATGATATCACTGATTATATTGATATGGTAAATCTATCAGACAAAGATATTGAACAGTTATCATTGTATCTTCTGTTATTTGCTGACGACATCGCACTGTTTACCACTAATCCGATAAGTCTTCAAGCACAACTTGATAGTATATCGCAATACTCCACATCATGTGGTTTAAAAATTAATGTTAACAAAACTAAAGTATGTATCTTTGAAACGCGTAAGAGTCATCATAATTATCAGTGGACTATAAATGAACAAATCATTGAAATTGTTGACAGTTTTTGCTACTTAGGTGTAAAATTGTATTATACAGGTAATATGCGATATGCTGTCAAAGCTCTCTCTGATCAAGCCCTGAAAGCATATCATAGTCTTCTCTGCTTATTTAATAATGTTAAAATGGATGTTAAGACCAAATTATATCTATTTGATTGTATGATTCTACCTATTCTGCTGTACGGCTCAGAAGTATGGGGAATATATAACTTTAAGGAAATTGATGCCTTACATTTTAAATTTTTGAAAATAATTCTTGGTGTAAAACAATCAACACCAAATATGGCTGTATTAGGTGAAACCGGCAGATATCCATTAGCAGTGTTGTGTAAAGAAAGAGCTCTTAAATTTTATATAAAAATAATGAATAAGACAGACTCCATTATGTATAGAGTGTTTGCAAATCAAAGAAATATTAAAACCTTTTGCTGGTTTAAAGCATGCAAATCCTACTTTGATTGTCTGGGGAATGGTGATCTTTTTGAAAATTCTAATATCAGCATTAATTTTGCCTCAGTGAAACAACGGATCCGTGACCAGTTCCAACAAACATGGTTAGAATCCATTTCAAATATGCCTAAGTTATCTTACTACTGTAAATTTAAAAGTACTTTTGAATATGAGGACTATTTAGACTATGTATCACACGAAAAATCAAGAATATCACTTACAAGACTTCGTCTGAGCTCTCATAATCTTGAAATCGAAACGGGAAGATACAGAAATGTAGATCGCAATAATAGAGTGTGTAGATTATGTTCATTAAACACTATTGAATCCGAATACCATTTCTTGCTATGTTGTACAGCTTTTACTAACATAAGGAAAAAATACCTAGTAAATACTTCCTGGCCGTCTACGAATATGTTTATTAATTTCATGTCAGCTAGATCTAAACGAAAAATCAGAAGCGTTGCTAAATATTGTTATAATGCTTTGATTTTACGTGATGCATTGCTTGCTGTGTGAACTCTGAATATACCTATTTGATGTATATATTTTGATGTTTAAAATAGTCATATAATATGTGGGTTTATGTATTTATGTATGTATGACTGTGTGTATATATATGATATTTGTCTGTGTGTCTTGGCCATAATCTTTATATTTTTTGTAAATGGCCCAAGGCAATGCTTTTGCCGTTTTTGCCAATAAACGAAACGTTCTCTTTTGATTGGCAGCAAATTGCACAAATTCGGAATCGATAAACCAGTAGGTGTCAAGTGGTCCGAACGTCTCTTCAATTGCAGAAGTATCATTTTACTCTGATCTAGACCAAAGTTCAATGTCTGATCTAATTGCCTTGCTCACAAATACAATAGAAAAAACGTTGTTGCATTTGTATATTTCTTAAGCAATAAGAAAGCAATCGGCACATTTGATCTGAATAACATCGGCCCTATTGGAATATGTATAAATTGAATATTCGTAGCAATTCTGATAGTGTGTTTATTCATTTCATCATTTTTGTTATCGTTTATTAACATTTTGAGTGCGGAATGCAGACTACATAAGATTGGGGCTTGAGAGTTGCATTTTTGTGTAGGGTTTATATACTTTTTCAAGATCTTTAACGTTCTCAGACACATGCAAGAAATTAAAACTTAAGTGGGACCGGCAAGCTAAATCGGTAAAAACCTGGTGTACAAATCCGAGGATCGCGGGTCCGATCCCCAGCCACATAATGCGTTTTGGTTATAGGTCATGAAATCATTTCTACGGCCATTCGCACACTACATCTGATTCAAGAAGGGCGGTTGTCAGTTACTGGCATAAGAATGTGCATTTAACTCTTTCAGTGCTGGAACCGAATTTTGAAGGCCTTTGCAAACAGTTTGGATCCAGATGAGACGCCACAGAACAAACTGTTTGCTATTGTGAAAGTATTCTTTGAAAAAAGAAATGAAGAAAATGCTAATTTAAGAAATTCAGCAGACGACATTTTAGCAGACGACAAATTTTCCCAGCATGCAAAGGGATAATACTTGTAAACCAGATAACCCAGGTAAAGTAACTGACTACCGTCATATAGCTGAAAAAAGGTTGATAAGGGTTAAACACCCACCTTAACAAACTAAACAAACAAACCGATCGATCGTTTACTTTAATTAAAAAGAATATTTAAAAATCATATTTTTGCAAAGGAATTTTGGCTGAATGATCTTCAAACATGCTTTTGAATGATCAACTTATATACAAACACATGTTCTGTTTAAATCATGTATAATAACATCATCGAGATTTACTACAGAGGATATGTAGAAAATAACATTTGACGCTCGATCACATTTCATATACATATTCATGTCATCTGTGGTGGTTGTTTTTCTTGTTTAACATCTTTATAAATAATCAAATAACAATTTGTATATCCTTGTTTTACACAATTATAATGAACACATATGCAAAAAAAAAAAAAAAAAATTGAATTTGAACACAATAGCTTTAAAATACATATTATTTTCATGATTGTTGTAATTTTATATTTTTAAACACAGATATTAACCACAAAAAAAATAATAAACATAGAACATTTATCACTATCAAAATTGATGCATTTATAAAGATAGAAACGAATTGTGTTCTGATGTTTTTGTCACGTGTTGAAAATAGTATACATTGGTCGACTTCGATTAAAATGAATCCTGATGATTACCTTGGGCATACATTTTCTCGATTGGAGAAATATTTTGTAAAATAAATCCAGATTATGGCAAAAGCATCAGTCTTGGCAATAAACAAGTTTATTGAATTACACCCATTCGATATCTTGCACATGCATTAAGCCCCGTTTTCCAAGAGCTAGCATCAAAGGGTGTAAAAGCATATCACGGGTGTCCCATATGCATAATTTAACTACTCTCCCACGCTAAATTGTTTTATTGCCTACGTGTTAACGATTATATTAAGTGAACCGTAACACAATTAACACAGAGTTTACCGCATTTTAAGCGATTCTTAATAACCACCAATAGTGTAATTATAATGATTTTTATTGTTCGGCCATTTAGGTCAAGTAGTCTTTTGACCAACTTACCGTTTGAGCGGAATGTGCTGATTTAAGTTGCAATCGATGTTTTGGTATTCAATTGAATACATGAATCATAATTTATTATGATTAGTTTTTTACCCTTTTAACTTACTGACAGCTTATTCATTGTCACTTAGTCGTTGGCCTTTTTTAAATTTTGAAAACACTCTTTTTTGCGTTAAATATTTGTAGATTACACAAATTACACAGGCAACATAGTATGCTCACGTGGGACTTGACCTTCTGGATGTATTGTTAATACAATATTTAATCTTCAACTTTATTAACAAAACCTTTGTTCTTAAGAAGTAACGGTACTTTGTTTATCAAATACATTCTATTACAAAAAAGTAAGTAGATCTACATTGTTGTAATTATTTAAATTAATTCAAGCATCACAACGTTGAACGCATGGGGCCTTCTGTGTTCAATCGATCATTTAAAGCCAAACAAGTGTATCTTGTTTAGGCATTGAAATGCAATGTCAAGCAAAGTGTATGCGCAGAAATTCTTCACGACGGCTCCAGACGCTATTCATTTTCTATGACGACACAATCAATAACCTGTATGAGCATCGTGTGCAGACTTATTTGCCATCTTTGAAAAGGTTGATCTTGCGTTACGGTAAAACAAATCCGTCTCCATTTTGAAAATGAATGGAGCAAAACAGTCATGTTTTCGTATACATTAGACACCGATATTGATTTGTGATCTTTACGTATTAAAGATATCGACTGTGAATAACTGTGATAAACTATCGTGTCTCATTTACGTTCACGCCAATCTGACATGTGTTAATATAATGTTCTACTTTTCCGTTTGGCAGCTATTAGCCGAATGCCTCTATGATAGTAGTTATGCCCTCTGTTTTATATATAGTTGTTTTACAAAAAACAACTAAAAATCGTAACGAATTATATGTTTAATACATAATCATATTTGCATGGAATATTGTAAATGATATTGCAAGTAAGAGTAAAAGTATTCTGTTAAGGAGGCATTCTGTCTAAACCGGTCGTACATGTGTAATGACATAAGTGTAAATCCACCTTCAGCATGATGGAAACGCACAACGATCAGTAACATAAAGAATTCGAACGTAATTTGTTTTCAATGTAATGGATCAAACTTATAAGAGGATTGACAAAACGTGTAAAACGGTCATTTAATCTCATTCTTAGCCTGATCACATGCATGACAAATAAGGTTTTCATGAGTGGCGATGTAGCCAAAAAAGCACAGGGCCGCCTAAACCGGCCCATTCGCGAAATAAAGGGCTTCAACAGCCGAATCCAAATCCACGGGCAATTGAATTTGTGGTTCTCAAATTGATTCAACTGTCGCAATAATGAAAGGCTTTTCTATATTTATTAAGTGCGGCAATCATTCGTCTCCATCAGATTCATGTTTATGTGGTCGTTGCATTGACATAATCTATGAGCCGCGCTCTTGGAAAAGCTCTTGGAAAAGCAGTCTTAACCCTTTGCATGCTGGGAGATTTGTCGTCTGCTAAAATGTCGTCTGCTGAATTTTTAAAATCAACATTTTCTTCACTTTTTTTCAAAGACCTCTATCAGAATAGCAAACAGTTTGGATCCTGATGAGACGCCACGTTCTGTGGCGTCTCATCTGGATCCAAACTTTTTGCAAAGGCCTTCAAAATCCGGTTCCAGCGCTCAAAGGGTTAATCCATGTGAAGTCCGCACAGGCTAATCAGGGAGGACACTTTCCGCTATGACTGGATTCTCGTTTATAAGACACGTCCTTTACATGAAACATACCATAACAGCGGAAAGTGTCGACACTGATTAGCCTGTGCGAACTGCACAGTCCTATCTGGGACGACCAAACACACATGAATTAAGCCCGGTTTTCCCAGATCTCGACTTAAAATATGAAAATATGATGAGCAGCCGATCGATCGCATGCTTTATCAAAAATGTATATTTACATTATGTTCGTGCAAGGAAATGTATGCTAAAACTCTGATAATCTGTACTTACTCTAGATGATGTGTAAGACTGACAGAATCACGTTGGGTCGCATCTCATACAAAAAATGCATGTGCAACTGAGCAAGGTTGTTAGGTTTTGGTTAGTTTCTGGTTTAACGAATGTATTTCTTTTTTTAACTTTGTCAATCTTGAACCTAAATGAACCTCACGCTTTTTGCCGCAAACTGGAAAATACCATGTTGTAGGCAAAGCAAATATAGGCTGAATGTGCAGGAATCCGGAGGAGATATTGTTAGGACATAGATAACACCTTTCCGTTCAACCAGCAGAACTTTTGTTAACGTATCAAATGGTCTTTTAAAAATGGTATCTTATTAAACACGGATGACGCACAATGGAAATGGTTTTATAAAATTTTAATCTGTTTATGCATATTGACTGTTGCAGATGTGTATCCAAGCTTAAATAATTGTTATGTTTTGCGCTCTGATAAATATAGTGTGCAGTGTGCCATTGGTCATTCCTTTTAAGTAACCTGTAGCCGATAGTAACCAGAATGTCTGTACAGATAGGTTTCTAACGCGATTAATAATAACGAACAACTGACGCTGACTTTAATAACCATACTATCGAACATGATACCAGAAGTACAGTATCCCGTAAAATTTTGAATTTAACTACCAGGACAAGTTCAATTAAATTTAACTACCAGGACAAGTTCAATTTTAGCTGATGTAATACAAATCCATGCTATAGATATTAAAAATGAAGAACACATACATTATAGTGGAC